>MTSL01000022.1:0-12082 GCA_002794465.1 Paramicrosporidium saccamoebae | reverse complement strand
GACTGATTAGTTGGGTATTTGAGGATAGTTCCCTAGTTTGGAGAAGGGATAACCAGAACAATCGATCAAGGATAGTGAGATCTATATCTTACCACTTGAGGATTATTTTATTTGTGAGACTATAAACGGGTCGTTGGATTGACTGAATAAGTTCTCTTCTCTTCTCTTCTCGTCCCATCTCGTCTCTTTCCGCCTGACAAAGTCTGTGGTATTATCCCCACTACGCGACAATATGAGTCTCGATTATGTATCCGACCTCATGCCACTGTAGTAGTTCTGCTTAGGCCTAGATTATCCCTTAATCTAAATGCAAACTGCTTTTATTAACTCTGGACCATCTCTTATATGAAGGATTCCTTTAACTCTGTAGGATTCCATATAAGGGCTACTGTCCCTCGAATGTGGTGGACCATTCCACCATGAGCCGCAATAAGCATACAAGCAGCAGTGCTATCGAACAATAAACAATCTGACGTGCATCTTCCCGTCGCACATCACGGCTATGGCGACTGGTTACTGCACCATTCGAAATAGGTGCCCTTCCCATTGCCTTGAGATTCGGCATTGCGCCAGACTCGAGCTGGGACCTTGGATCTGCCAAATTGTTTGGATCCGCGAGAAATGGATGACTTAGAATTTTAGGCGCATCCCCATTCGCATGACTCCAACGTTGATTATGATCTTTATGGGTAATCTTTTGGATAAAGTCATCAAGCAAGGGATCACCCGTGTTTACAACTATTCCTTTTTTGGCAGTTTTCTCCAGGACATTTACTGCTGTGATATGATCAAACGGATGCCTCCCCGTCTTGACTTCAAGTAGTGTTAGTCCAAGTGCATACCAATCCGCTCCGTTATTGTAAGGTCCGGCTAATTTCTCCCGCGACATGTATAGTGGAGTGCCGCTTCCCTTCGTGAGGCCATTTTGGGCACAGACAGTGGCCAGACCGTAATCAATCAGCTTGACCACTCCTTCGTCGGATACCAAAATATTGGAGGGCTTAATGTCGTTATGGACGATGTAATGGTCGTGCAGATAAATCATCACCTCCACCATCTGGCGAGCCACATTTCGAAGAAAGTCGGTTTTGGCAGCCTCAGGATCATCTTTCCACATTTTAAGAGTCTTCTTGGTGTCAAATTCCATAACCAAATCTACCGTTTTTCCCTCTATATCGGGAAAGGTGCAAATACCATCCGAGATATTTTTATGCCTAAGCACATAGAGAGCTATTTCTTCCATCCTTATTGACATGAAGGAAGCTTTGTGCATGCTTTTGATGACTACCATCTTGTTTGTAGCAGGGTTTTGTGCAAGGATAACACGGGTCTCTTCGTCTTGAAAGATTGTCTCGATATGCTTAAAGTCTTGGCGTGTACATGGTCTACCATCACACTCTGGAAAGAGAGGTTCATGAAAGATCGGCTGATAATGACCAGCATAAGTCGAAAGCCCTCCGCTCGTTCGTTGTAGCAGTCTATAGTGTTCTAGCCCGGATATGGGCTGTGAGGTACCAGCTAGTGCTATCACAGCGAGCAGGCGTATTACCACCCACACGACCATTGTTGTGTACCCTGGTCAGATGAGCCTATTAAATATTCAAACACCCGACCACATAGAATGTAGTGTTTCCGCTTTTCCCTAGATTATCGTTAACTGTAAACAAGAACTGTTTTTTGTTGATTAAACACCGTCTTTTATAGGAAGGATTTCTTTAACTGATTAAGACTTATGTAAGGACCGCTTTTCTTGGAACGTAGCGGATTGGTCCATCAATGACATCCGGTTAGCAGGTTATGCACTGATACGCGAACCTGACCAATGTCTCAGTTCACTGTTATCTTACGAGGTGTGCATAGATTAACTATTACTATCACGAACGAGATGATCCACATGTATATTCATGGGAATCTATAAAGACTTATAAGAGGCCGTGGATTCATGAGCGGTCTTTACTAGAACTCCCACTGTAATGGATAGACACTTGACTTTTCCATGAAGCTCATAATAGAATCAACCGATTGATTACAATAACGACCAGTCTACCCTCTTACCCTGGTCGGGTATTAATTTTTTGCTAGAACCGGGGGCCGACCTCTTCGTCAGCAGACTTATTCCATGGACGCCAACTCGAAGCTCGTGCCGTCGTGCGCTGCCAATGCCAGTGCTCTCGAATTGACAGTCGCCAAGGCGCTGTTCGACATTCAATCCACTAACAGCGACCTGGCAGGAGACCTGCGTCTGCTGCAAATCCGCGGGGCGCGCGAAGTAGAGCTTCCCGGCGGCCGTAAGGCAGTGGTTGTGTTGGTGCCGGTGCCGCAGCTGAAGGGCTGGCGCCGTGTGCAATCGCGCGTATTGCGTGAGTTGGAGAAGAAGCTGGGCGCTGGAGGCGAGCGCAGCATTCTGCTGGTTGCATTCCGTCGCATTGTGGCCAAGCCTAAGCGCACGGAAAAGGCGATGCGTCCTCGTTCTCGCACGCTGACGGCTGTGCATGAGGCGTGGTTGGAGGATATGGTGTACCCCACTGAGGTGGTTGGAAAGCGTATCCGCGTCAAGACGGACGGCTCACGATTGATGAAGGTGCTGTTGGACCCTAAGGACCAGACCACTTTGGAGGGAAAGACTGAGGTTATGGCTGCCGTGTACCGCAAGCTGACCGGAAAGGATGTTGTCTTTGAGTTCCCTGCTGCCATGGTCCAGGAAGAGGAGCCTCGTCGCAAGTAAGAGGAGGATAATGATATAAAATAAACCGCATAACATTAAGGTAGGAGTAGGAGTGGGTAGAAGAGACAGATAGATAGGGATGGGATGGGATGCTAGATGAGCAGTGGAGAGGGAGAATGAATCAAATAAGAGTACGACAAATGAATTGACAGAATAACATATTCTGGATTGTTATAACAATTTCATATTGACGAGAAATAACAGATTCTAGACAGTTTATTGAACAAAGAGTTCATTCTAGAGATATTTGACTAAACAACTAGTTCAGCCAGAGGCATCTCAACTATTGGGATTACACTTTGCTCACATGAATTACGCCTCGCTTACATGGAGGGGCTGGCGAAGCTCAAAGGATCCAGTGCCAAGAGCAACAGGCAATCCCATGACAATGCGCGAACTGGGACTTTTGAGATCATCCCATTCGCCTACTAGGGCGGCCTGACGAAGGAAACCCAAGGTGGTCTCAAAGGTCATCTGCAAAAGGGGAGAGGGCGCAGTACTCATACCCATACGATTAAAGGGTCGATATCCACCCCCACAGGTCATATAATCGGCAATGAGGGCGAGATGGCGCGGATCAACAGAGATACCATAGACGGCAAAGACGGCAGCCACTTCGCGCACAATTGTCGCACGTGCAGCCTCCACACCATAATGAGTGAGAATGGCATGGACATCATTGGACAACAGAGAGCGCAGATCCAAGTTTTGTGTAGCGGGATGATCCCATAGACCGGGGATGTTGGCACCTTCAGTGGAAATGGCTACGGGAGCATTGTCCTCCCGCTGGGGAAAGACGCGAACAATATTGGGGATCTGACGGACTACAACATCACCCACATGACGCTCCAAAATATCCAATAGCAGCAATTTAGGATGTGAGGCGGGATGGACAATATCGAGGACAACTGTGTTGGTAAGTTGATCATAGCGATAATTGCGGATCATTCGCGTCTGTCCCAATAAAGAGTCCTTGCGAGCCTCTGTAACAGTATGGGCAATGACTTCTGGTTTAGAGGAGATATCCCCATTTTCGGGATTATCAGACTCATTGTTATCCACATCCTCCGCATTGTCTGAATCATCTTCCTGCAGCTCAGTCATTCGCCGCAATTCCGTCTTGGCCTCGCCTTCAGATTCTGATTCCTCTTCAGAACTTGAATCATCAGCCTTACCTGGACGATCATTGTCAGCCTCATCGTTCTTTTCGCTCCGTTCCGGCTTTTCAACGCGTGATCGCAAAATCAAGTCTTTTCCTTGATTACCCATGCGTTTTAGCGTCTTTTCAATGGCGTTGAGAAGGACGGCCACGAAATTGCCTTCCACTGCGGTTTGGATTTCACTCGGCTCGCATCCAAATTGCTCGAGACATTCGACAACCGGGATGAACTGCAGAGTGACTGAATAGACGTGAGCACGTTTTCCCAGATTTGTGGCTGCATTGACTAAGCGGGCCGACAGATAGCGTTCCGTGACTTGAATATCCTGCAATAGCTGTTTCAATGTCAGTCGACTCATTCGTTTAGCCAATTCCTCAGCTGTCACCGTTGCATCAGCCCGTAATGGAATGGTAATGCTGGGCGTTTTAATCTTTTGCGAGGCCGTCATAATAATCTCACGCAGACGAGGGATACCCAAGGTGACGTTTTTAGCTCCAAACCCGGCAAAATGGAAAGTGTTCAAAGTCATTTGTGTAGACGGCTCACCTACGGATTGAGCGGCAAGTAGACCTACTGCCTCTCCCGGTTCCACCAATGCTCGCATATATCGCAACCACATGACGGCGCGGAATTGCGTGGCATCAACAGAGGCCACATTGAAGGCGTCCAAACCGCCCTGGAAACGCTCTGAAACCGCCCCCAGGAAGACGCGGGGAGAGTAACGAGCCAAGACGGGCTCATACTTTCCAGGCTTACGCAACGCCCTCTTTCCGGCCTTTACTGCAGTTTCAGTGTTCACTCGTCCCAAGGCAAGGGCTGGTTGACATTGTTGGGCAATCAAAGCAAAGTTTGATTCGCAGAAACCAAAGTTTCGCAAGTATTTCTGTTTCACCACATCAAGACCGTCCTCACCATAATGGAATTGCAATATGGCGCCGTCGCTATCACGTACAGTGCCGTCATAATGCACACGCAGACTCTCCAAATGTTTCACCAAACAGCGCTGCAAATATCCGGAACGACTCGTCTTTACTGCCGTATCAATCAATCCTTCACGTCCCGCCATGCAATGGAAGAAGAATTCCTGAGGACGGATTCCCGTCAAGAAACGCTGAGTAATGTAGCCACCTGCCCGGGCACGGGGATCAAAGACGGGAAAGGCGGGATGGGTTTTGCCTGACACCATAGTGGGCACACGTCGACCCTCCAACTCTTGTTGGCCCAACAATCCCGCAATCTGCGAGAAATTCACCATTGATCCTTTTGCTCCCGACAATGTCATTAGAGACATGTTGTTAAGGGGGAATAATCGCTGTTGGCCATCCGGAAGACAAGTCTCGATAATCTTGCTGGTCAGCTCGTTCATCTTTACCTTCATCACTCCATCCAGTCCCCTCATCAGCTCATCAGAGCGCAGAATGCGTTCCATGGCTCCACATACTTCCTCCCGATCATCCACATCTACCTTTCCATATTCGGCCACGATCTGTCTACCCAAAGCATGGGAGGCATCGATGAGGGCGCGTCTACGATCATTGGCTGCCGCATTCAGAAGCAAATCGTCCATACGACAGGTAAAACCAATGAACTGATCAAACCGGGTTAATAGTCGTCCCACCGTGGTAAGGAGAGAGCCGGCAGCATCGGGGCCATATAGCTCATAGACGGCGTGGGTAATGCCATAGGCCGAGGCTCCAAACTGACTCTTATCCATCACTCCCGTCACCAAATAGCCATCACTCACCTGCACCTGGGCTTCAGCTGCATGGCTGGGTCCCCACATTTTAGCACTAATCTTGCAGTTGCAGGTCAGGTTCAGGGGAGCACGTCCATGAGTCAAGTTTGCCAGTACGGTGGTGATCACTTGCTTACCGCTCCATAAGGGCTGTGGTTTCAGAATAGCAGGAGGAATGGTCAATACACGCGCTTCTGTCTCGGGCAAAGCACCCCATAATAGCTGTTGATAGGTCTCTTCGGTGAGCCAAGTGTCTTTCAAGGTCAGAATGACTCCAGTGACAATGTGATCCTGAATCAGACCTCTCAATGGACTGCCATCGGTAGGCACCAAATATTGATTGTTCGTATTGGCAATGGTATAGGCCTCAGCCCTGCCCAACTCGCTCTGTGGAAAATGCATATTCATCTCATCGCCGTCAAAGTCGGCGTTGAAGGTGTTGCAGTTGGCGTAGTGCATACGGATTGTCTTTTCTCCAGGTAACACTCGCACACGATGCGCCATGATCGATGGCTTATGCAATGTCGGTTGTCGATTCATCAGTACAATATCGCCATTGCGGATGTGACGCATCACACGCTTTCCTCCAATTGGCTGATCTCCCAATCCACTCGTATTTGCACCCTCTACCAGCAAACTTGTGGAGGGTGTGCAAAGTTGATTGGCCAATGCGATTCGTGCCGACTTGTCCATTGTTTCCAGGTTGGCCAGGGTACCGTCTTCCATCTGCACTAATGCCGCTCCGGGATGGGTTTCGGGACCATTGATGACGGCCTGACGCAGCTCCGCGACATTAAAGTCAGTCACGGGTTCGGGATAGGTGAGCTTCTTGGCAAAAACCATGGGAACACCAATCTCACTGGTCTCAATATTGGGATCGGGTGAGATGACAGAGCGGGCAGCGTAATTCACACGCTTACCCATCATATGTTTACGGAAGAGTCCCTCTTTCTTCTCCAGAATTTGCTTCACTCCCGGGGGAGGGATCTTTCCTCCACTAATATTGCGACTCGAGTCAAAGAGGAAATTCACCTGCTCCTGCAGCTGTACCCAAGTTTTGATGAGTTCGGTAAAGGCGGGATAGGCAGCAGTGGCCTTGTCCGTGTCCATCTGTTCCATCTTTTCAGGCTTCTTACCGGCATCCTGCATGGATGTCCGCAGTTCTATAATTCGCTGATTCTGACGGATAATTTCCACAAGATAAGTGTTCTGTGGATGATCAAATTGGTCACCCCCAAACACACTGGGTGGACGGAATCGTGTGGGCGGCACTGCAATCACTTCGGAGAAAAAGATGCGATGATCCACCGGAGAGAGGGTTTGGGTGGCACGTGGATGACGCAATTGTGAGCCAAACATGGCCTGACAGAGCACATGCTCATTTTTCCACAAACGACGCAAATGTTCATAGACGTGCATGGGCGTTAGGAATTTCATTCCCTTTACCGTCTCGGCCGTGGCATCGGGCTCATCGTCGTCTCCAAATACGCGCTCTGCATCCATACCCTTGGCATCCATCATCACCTGCAGGTTCTTTCGCAATGGGTTCACAAAAATCTTTGTGCCCGCATGGCGATACAATGCTGGAATATAGCCGCGACAATGCTGACAGACGTTGGAGGTGGTAGAGGCGCGTTTAAGAAATTCGCCAATTACGCGCATCCGATATTCTGAAACTGCGCCGTCTTTGGGCTGGGTACCGCGACGAAATCCGTTTTCTTCTTTGGCTTTGGTAAGAAGTTGCAGAACATGTTGGCGCAGTCGAAGCAGAATCGAGTCGACATCCTGTTTCTCGTCTCCATCCTCCATGTCGCCACGTTGATGGATCAGATTCTCCAGTTCCTTCGTCTCTATCAACAATCCTGCGTCTAGTAGTTGCAGCTTTAGCAGACATACTTGCGTCTTCAGGGGGCCGCAACGAAAATGGTGGCAGTATAGACAGGTTTGCTTTAGCAGTTGGTACATTTGTGCAAACAACAGCGGCGCATAAACCGGCACAGCGAGGTCAATATGTCCAAAATGGCCTGGACACTGGAATGCGCCTAATCCACACGTACCACATCGTCCCGCCTTGTCTACCGGTCCCAGTGCCGGGTCGTAGAGCCCGCCCCGGGTTGGATGGTTCAACTGGTCGAATATTTCCGGATTAGTAATGGCCCTCACTGATAATTTCCTAATCTGGTCCGGCGTCAAGAGATGGAAGCTCGTCCGTTGCACCACATGGTGAGTGGGCCGAGTCACATCCATTTCGCCGGATGAGAATTTTGACCCCGGTGTCCGCTTCAGTAAAGTAAAGATTTATTGTATTTCCCGTCTGTCAAGTCATAGGAGCGCGGTTTATCTTTGTGAACTGTGAGGCTTAATCTATTCGTGGTCATTACTGGCGTGTCGAGTCGAGGGTGGTCAATACGTGGTTGGTACATATTTACTATATGGTTACTACGTGGCCAATACAAGATTACTACATGATTAATACCTGGTCAATACATGGTTATTACGTGGTTAGCACATGCTTACTATATGATTAATACATGGCTGCTGCATGGCGAACTGATCCGTCATGTACAAGGAGGAATCTCGGCCACCACAACCATATAAATTTAGCTCTCGCTTATAAAGTTCAAGGGTAAAACTGCATTTATGGGCAGCGGACATTGCTTTATGGGTACTTGAACTCTAGCATTAATAATTGTTACTGTTTACTAAAAAGGAAGGATTGGCTTTAGTCCATCCCGGATGCCAATTGCAAATAACGCAGTAGACTTGGACACGTTGTCATGGGATGATCTCGCCCGTCTGGCCAAACATTCTGAAACGGAGATTGACAGCAAACTCCTCCATTTGGGTCGGCTCACCTCGGCCGCCCTGCGCAGTCATCGCTATGACGGTCTTCGTCCGGCCAGCGACTCGCCTCTCCGGCAGGCTGAACGACTGGTTAGTGAGTTGGAAGTGTTGCTGAAGCGGCTGGGTGAGGTGGTTGATGGACTGGCTGGACGTGGCGCCGAAGCGGGCAATTTGCATTTATTGCAGAGACATCGTGACATTTTGGCCGAATACTCGGGCGAGTTCAGAAAGACCAAAGTAAGACATGTAGGCATTTGCTAACGAGTAGGAGCATTTGGTGGGAGCCAAGGAACATGCCGAGTTAGTCTCGTCGGTTCGGGAAGAGATTAACTCTTACAACCGCCCCGACGCCCATTCCTATCTGCTCCAGGAACAAGAGCGCATCGAGCTGGCCCAATCCCGCACCGACCACGTCATAAACATTGCATACGCCGCCCAAAATGGAATGCGGGAGCAACGGGGAGTATTAGGCGATGCGAATCGCAAAATGCAGACTCTGACGGAACGATTTCCCGTACTCAATCAGATTATGCTAAAGGTGAGACTGCGAAAGAAACGCGATACAGTCATTATGGCCTCTTTTGTGGGTATTCTTCTGGCCCTAACGTATATTTATCTTTCTCGCAAATAAACCGTAGCTATAGTGGGAATTAGCGGATCCGTGTTCCTCGAAGGTAGCTCTGGTCGGAGACAATGCCGAATCAACAACCTGGATCGTCGATTGCATTATCAGATTATGCGAGGCACACTTTTCAATTCCTCGCGCTAGATTTATCCTTAATTATCACATCATGCGTTTATTCTAAATTTGCGATTCCTTAAGTGATTGGATCGTACTCAATATTGGGACAAGTCGACGGTACTGCTCCGAGGTGCTTGTGCTCAGAAACTGCATGACAGCTTCTGCTTGTCCCAATTCTACAGCACTTTTTAGCGCTTCCATGCTTGGGATTATTTTGAGGTTGATTGAGTCACACCACTCCAAAATGTCGACATGTCCGTGTGAAATGGCAGCGTCAAATTGGTCATAATTAGGTTTCCAGTCAGGACTAATTGAGCGAATGGCTTTGAGGGCATCCAGACGATCCCTCTTAACCAGTTGAATAATGAATCCGTTAGAGGGCACCTCTTTCATCCATTCCAAGAGAACAAGTAGACTTTCCCATGCATTACAAGCAATTGCCACATAGAGAAAAGCCTGATCTGGCGTCCAATTGTTACATTTTAAAAAGTAACGAATAACTTTGGTGTCATCCTTTTGGATCGCAGTCAGGGGAGTGACAAGTACCCGCCTTTTACGCTCCCTCAACAGTTTCATATTTCGAATAACCGCCAGATGCTCTACTCCTTGAGCAGGTAACTCGGGCCCGCCGGGTAGAGTAAAGGCAAGATTTGCAGCGTCATATCGTAGCAGATTTCCAGGGTCCATCACTATGCTCCTAAGACTTTCTGTCAAGAAAGGAAGAACTGCAGGATTGTCTGCAAATGTAATAGCAGGGACGTTTTGCTCCAAGTCATCGCTCAAGATTAGTTCAGGATCCATGCCCCACATAGTGCCATAGTGTTTGGCAAAATACCATACGCGCTTTTCAGCGGATCCCATAAAGGGGATTGCTTCAAGAAAATCGACATCGCCATGCTCCATTGCCACTTTAACAACTTCCTGAAAATCGCACAGAGTACATTCTTCAGAAAATCCCTGGTAAGGGTCACTTCCGGCGAAAACCATTGATTGAGCCTCAGAAATGCCATTTAGCAACGAGCAAAGCTTCAATTCAGTTCCAGAGATGCACTTTAGCAATAAGGAGAGACACAGCGAGACGAACAGCAGATACATGGTCACTAAAAACCACTACCCTGGCTGGATTTAAATCGGTTAAACTAATTGCTTGCGTGATGGATGTGTAAAGTCCACGGCTATACTGGATTGCAACTATTTTACTGATGTGAAGCTGCTAATTGAGGGTAAACCTATGTCTTGGCTGCGCTTTAATAGTCACTTGATTATAATGAGTATGCCGACACATAATTTAGTCGCATGAGATAAAGTCATTTATATCTGGTAAGTTACGCAGTGTTATAACATGAGTGACATGATCAAGAATCGGGTCGTTGAGCTGACACCAGAGCGACAGTTTTATTTCTGATGGGAGCTACTTGACCCATCAACAAGGGCATATCGAGCTGACCCAACCCCGCACCGACCACGTCATAAACATTGCATGTGCCGCCCAAAATGGGAGCAACGGGGTGCTGGGCGATGCGAGTCGTACAGTATAAACTCTGACGGAGCAATTTCCAGTACTCAATCAGATTATGTTAAAGGCGAGACTGCATAGCTGAGAAGCTGCACTGATATTGGGATAAGCATACCTCCTTTGACAGGTAGAAATGCCAAGTACCTCATCAGAAGGAGCTTGGTGGCGCTAGTGGTAATGTTATTTAAAAGACACTGTCTGGTCCAAATATTGGATGGCTGTTTATAGGGGACGACAACAGGGTTTTTATTAGTCAAGTCAGATTCGTGCCTGCTCCTATGATGTAGAGGGTTGATCACCACATTCTTTAGAAATAGTTCCCTAGTTGGAGAAGGGATAATTGGGACAACCGATGGAAGATTATGAGATCTATATCTTTACCACTTTAGGATTATGACTATGCCACTTGGAAGACTATAAAAGGACTTTTACATTGACAGTAAAAGAGTTCCTTTGCCTCTCAAATAAGTACTAGTGACAAAGTCCGTGGTACTACCCCCACTACGCGACACTCCGATGGCTAAAACTGAGGTGCGATGAGGCTTGGTGGTATCCAAGGCAAGCTTTTTATCGAGCAGCGGCAGAATGACTGGTACTGATTTGAACTCTCCGCTGTAGTATGCTAAATTCTTTACAAATCATATTTATTGAAGGGTATGAGTCTTAAAAGCATTGTCTATAGTAAATCATACTCTCAGCCGAGGTAGAGGTGAAGCAGAGGGACAGCATTCACATTCCCCTCCACCTGCTGGCGTCAACCAATAATACCTCTTATAGTGATCATAATCAACAGACTTGGCCAACCCCAGAAACAGCTCACCATCCGGCCCTTCCAATATGCAGGCCATCAATCCAAGATGCTTGGTGGTGCGGATCGTTTCACCCAGAAGCATCTCGTCTCTCCACTTGTAGCTGGCTTCAAAAAAGCGGAGGTGAAGAGCCTTCAGCTGGAATGCCAAAATGAGACCCATAGAGAAGAATATGAGCGCACCAATGCCGAGAAAGTAGCCAGCACAGAGCAATCCAACTAACGCCGCTATCGGAATAGCATCGGTGAGGACGATGATGAGCCAACCCGAAAATGTATTACATACCATGTAAAATGCACGAGCGGCGCCCCGTCTCCTGGGGCAAAAGAAACCATCGTTATAGTGGTAATACGACAGACACAAGTCATCGTAGCGTTCCCAAACTGAATATAAGAAGCCGAGATACTTCAAGCGCTCAGGATAACCTTTCGGTTCTGGCCCAATGATTTTGAATTTGGGGGCGATGACAGAGCGGAGACGGAATCGTTTGACGAGCCAAAAGATGAATGGATGAACAACAAGCCCGACCCACAGAGAGACGAGTTTTGCTG
>MTSL01000152.1:6233-20650 GCA_002794465.1 Paramicrosporidium saccamoebae | reverse complement strand
ACATGTGACTCATCAGCCCAGTAGCCTCTTCCTCGTTGAGACGAGTGCTTAGCAGCGAATATATAGAGTTCTTGATGCATCGATTGTATATATCTGTACAGTCCTCCAGTCCTGGAGGTACCTGTGACATTGAATTGGCCTGATATGTGTGATCCACCGAGTATCCTGTAGTGGGGCGTCTTGTGGCGGGTCCCGCGGCGGAGCGTCCCGGATGTTGGGCGGATGAATGGTCGGGATAGCCAGGTGAGTGGCCAAAATACTCAGATGGTTGGTTGGAATAACCGGGCGCTTGGTCGTAATGATCGGGCGCTTGGTCGGAATAGCCAGATGATTGGTTGAAATGTTCCGAGTATTGGTTAGAATATCCCATCGGTGCATCGCTGTATTCTGGATAGTCTGCATATCTGGCGGACTGTCCAGTGTATCCAATAGATTGTTCTGGATCCCCAGAGGACCACATTTCGTCTTCCGTTTCTAGATCCATAGGCGGCGCACTTGGCTGCGGATGATAACCGTTCATGGTGGGAGCCTGTCCCGACTGTGCAGCATATGAAGAACCGAAATGATCATCACCAAGGCCTTGACCTCTAATAGACCTCATTTCATCATCCCTATACTGATGACCATGTTGTGGGGAATTGGCATATTCAGATGTGCGCGCTCTCACTCCGTGTCCTTCACAATCCAAAACGGTGCAAACACTCGCGGCATTTTGCACCATTGCTGCCCCGACTGGCAGCTTCTTCGGGATTACTTTGAGATTTGCTCCTGTGTATTGCTCGAAATCAATAAACGGAAGTAGCGCAAAATGTCTCTTACTCCATTTCGTGTCGACAATGTCATATTGGTGTGTCGCCATGGCCCGTCGGACCGCCACCATTGGATGTACAGCTAGATTGCGGACCTTTCTGCATGCGCCATCGATGCCGTTTTCTTGTAGAAAGCAGTGAAGCATCAAAAGTCCACAAACTACCGATTCCGTATCATCCTGGATCTGGCCAATAGAACGAGATGGACGGGGGAACATGCTGTAGCTGTGTTCATCTAGGTCCTCAAAAATCGGCTCAGGATGTCTATCGGCCAACGTGCGAAGATATTGTGTGGCTGCCGCATTGCTCGCCCAAAGCCAATCAGCAAATTCGACCCTTCCAGCGCCGTGTTTTTGGAGACGCGTGTCGAACATTATCATAACTATCGTTGACAGTGGCAGTGTAGAAATCAAATCTTGTGGATCGGCTCCACCCTCTTGTAGCCAGGTTTTAAAACTTTTCCACTTTTGAGTCTTTTTCTGTTGATGCAAATGGATGATGAATCTAGAGCCCGTCAGCATAGCCATATCGTGGGCCGGGCCACTCAACAGCCAATGGTCCCGGTCAATCAACTCGTAAACATCAACCAAATGACCAAAGTTGATGAAAATGACATCCAATGCTCTCATCGTGTCCTCGCTGATTGTGTCGCCAGCACAGGATGCAAAGTTCTTCTTGACGCCTTTGGAGCTTGTCAGACTCATGGCGTTGGCAAATTTCAGACAGGAGGAGAATTGCGACTTGTCATTCTTCCCAATATGCTTTTTAAATGCACCGGGCATCTTTAGCAGCATGGCCGCTACAAACCGCATTTGAACTTCTAAACCTGCTTCCATTTCTCTCACCTTGTTTAGAAACTGCCGGGTATCCCCGTCATCAAAGGTAGGCGTTACCCCAGACCAGAGAGAGGTGATCAGATCAGCTGGTAGTGTCTCATGGGTCAGATCCAGGGTTGCGCGCATTGCGTCATTGTATGTCTCCTGACTACCCCATTGTTTAGTGAGTAATGCAGAGAGCGTTGGCATAGCCGTCTCTAACATCTCCATGTAGCACTCCGAGTCCAGAGCATGCCGAACATAGCGAGTAATTTTTGGTCCATTGCTCGACTTTAAGTTGTCAAGTGTGTCATCTAGCGACTTTGTCCCTGTCACAGTCACTAGAAGAATACTTGCTGCAAGTATGATACGCATCTGTGCGATTGTCCACCAGCCAATGCGTTTTTGTTTACAGCCAACAATGGCTCTGATTGGTCAATCCACCAAACTATGCCAAGAAGAATTGGATGATATCTCATTGGTACATACAAGAGTCGCTTTTTATGGGGTCGCTCCTTATGAGGTCGCTCTTTGTGAGGTCGCTCTTTATGAGGTCGCTCTTTGTGAGTGTCTTGTAAAGGTCCTGTCACCTAGCGTGCGATTCATCAAGGTAGAGATCAGCTCTATAAAACACTATCCCCTGTTCATTGATAGCCCTCACAACTAGTGTGTCAAGAATGGTCACTTATAGAGGATAATATCCTACAATAATTTATCCATTCAAACTCTAATAGCGGTCTGACATGATTTTTGAATAGAATGGCTCCGTCTGCTGATTAAGTGTGCCCAACCCCGGGGTTGATCCACTGTCACTGATACTGTTACTCGAGAATGGCCTATCATGAGAGCAGTGATGATGAGGCGCCCGAGGCCGTCTCTCTTTCCACCAGTAAATCAGCCTTTTTGACCCAGCTCAAGTCGTCCAGCACTGCCACAGCCTCTGCTACTAACGAGGCACGCGCCCGTCGTCGTGCTCATGACGCGAAACTCAAAGAACAGGCCACCCTACGAGCATCACGCGTAGCCGCTGCTATCCAGCAGCTTGCCCCAAAGGAGCGTTCCCGGAAAGAAACTATCCAGCCCACCCGAAGGATATTCAAAGAGGCCAGCGAGACTGAAGAGGAGGAGGATGAGCGGGTCGTGCTGATAGGCAGCAGAAGAGTTGCGAGGGTCAATCTAGAGGCAGCGAGGAAGCAGAGACAGAGCCGAGAAGAGCTATTAATGCTGCACAATAAGCGCACCCGGGTGCATGCATCCGTCAGTCAGGCGCCTAGTCGTTCCGGCCGACCTGCCACCAAGTTTGTGGTCCCGGTGGCCGAACGTGACAGACTGATGAAACGGAATCGCAATAGTAGAAAGAGTAGAAAGAAGTACTAATAAGAATATGGTATTTGTGAAATGATACACTGGCAGATGAGAGATCCCAACAGCCTGTTGATGGGCGATTTTTTTTATTAAAATATGCGGCTCCTTTATAGGCCGTCATCCTCAATACACCGGATTATGGGATAGCATAAATATCTGAATTGGGACCGCCAATCATAAGCGGATACGGTTTAACAGAGTCTCGCTAGTTGGACATGCTCCCTTGCCGAGACTCGAAGAAAAATGTCTTTTCCTTGACGGATGTAGCGGATGTGGAATGCGCCATTTTGGGCAAGACTTCATGCGAAGCGGTGATTGGTGTAGTTTTGATAGACCCGCAGGTAGAAAGTTCCCTCAGCTTTGGCACTTCATCAGTGAGCTTAGGCGGAGCTTCGGATGCATCAAGACCAGATGTCATGAACCAAGGACGCCATACCTTTTCATACAGCTCCTGGCGTACATATTCGTGGCCAGTGACAAAAAAGGACGATATTAGTAGCCGTTGCAGATGCAGCAGGTCGGAATATTCGTCATTGTCAATGTCAATCACTCCCCACGGATAGACTCGTGCCCGGATCGACTCGCCATTCATTTCATGACGTTGAGTGCCCCCCATTACAGCCAACGGCCAACGCGCCTACAAATGTACAACGGAGCAGAATATTACCTTGATGGCATGGAGATGGTCTGTCAGCCAAGCATCAGAGATGCCTGCCAGCAGATCGGGCAGCATTGGTAGGCCATTTGCCTCAAACTGGGCACGGATCTACAACATGAAAGCTTGATACTTTGGTACCAATAGCTTCTTGTCCTTTAATTCGGCTGCCGTGTAAATGTCGGCCTTACTGATCACCGGCACCACCAGCGTCAGCTGCTGCATATCCTTGAACAGTGCAATCTCACCCGCCGAAAATTGCATAAAGGTGGGCGGGACAAAATACAAAACGGCATGGATCAGATCCGCTGTCTGTGGAACAACACTTTCGACTCTGCTCCTCTCTGTCTGATGGTTCATCTGGTGGCGTTGCTTCAGCAGCTCCACAATCTGAAGCGAGTAAGTCTTGTCGGCCAGTCGGTCAGAGCCGTATCCCAGAATTTCAGAAATCTCCACGTCCATTGCCACATTGCCCTCTTGTTGGGTGCCACAATATGTGGCGACTTGAAAGTCATCAGCATCACGACTTCGTGTTGTGGGAACCACCGTACCATGAAGTAGTGTGTTGAGCAGTGTGGCCTTTCCTGTTCCCGGTGCACCTAATGTCAGTAAATCCGACTCGGTACCGAGAAGAAGCAGATTGAGCCGATGGGTCTCCTCGCGCGCCTTGGTCAGATGGTAATTCGGATAGTAACTGATGCCGACATTGCAGACCTGCTCCACTCTCTGCGCCAGTCAGCGTCACAAAGAATGGTACTTGACTAGATAAGACTGCCGTAGTGTAAGTGCTGCTTTCCGGACCCGATGGTAACGCGGACGACATGTTTGTGAACACTCAATTTGAGCGGGCCAATTAAGTGTCTTGCACTATAGTTGGCTGTGTATAGTGCCCATATTGGCGCTCTATAAGCATTAGCCGGGTTTATACACTGCTATATTGGTATATTGGCGCATTACATTCCGCGATATATGGCACCAGTAAGCTAAATGGGTTTCGACCTGACGTTTTTAGCCAAGCTCCTCTATACACACTTGATTTTAGTTACTTAAATATACTGTGAGGCTACAGCGAAGCTCTAGGCAATGGATGCACAACAAGCATTATAATAGCCACGCTAGTCTCGACACCTCATTTAAGTGACGGTCACAACGGCCGTCACAAGGTAAGTGGTGTCTAATGGGTACCACCCCGGTCAGAAGGTCTGAATGTCAGTCCACCACGGAGTCTATTGCTTCAATGTCCTACGCAGTCATTTAGATGGGGAAGCGCTCCCCGAGTGGCAGTTTGAACGGGAAAAATGGTAGAAAGATGGCCGCGTATTCAGTCTAGTGCCACGTTTGTGTCGTGGAAACACAAGGGACGATTACGTGGCTGCCTGGGTACCTTTACGCCGCTCCCAGTGGGTGAAGTCCTTTGTAAATATGCGATCGCCAGGTAAGTGGGCATTAACACTGACTGTAGTGCATCGCGGGATAGCCGATTCCGTCCGATCACAAAAGACGAGCTACCCGAGTTGCAGGTCCACGTCTCGCTATTATCGCAATTCGAGCCGACCTCTCATCCCCACGACTGGCAGATTGGCGTTCATGGCGTAGCAATCAAATTTCATGATGGAGAGTGCGCATTCCATGCCACATATCTGCCCGAAATTGCTGCAGAAGAGGGCTGGAGCCATGCCGAGACTATTACTTCGCTGATCCGAAAGAGTGGATATCATGGAACCATGGGCGTCGAGGACTTGAATCAAATGGTCATTACGCGCTATCAATCTCGAAAAATTGTCCTCACTTATTCCGAATATCTGGAATCGGAATCCTAACATGTTCTAAATGTGAAATAGTTGATTGGCCGGATAATTAGCAAAGATGACTAATCAGAGGAGCCTAAATAAGCTTTATTTCAAGTCGCATGTTCGGCCTCGAGACTCTTGATGAGTGGGAGAAAATCTTTATTAAAGTACAGGGCACAGCCTACCCTTCTCAACACGCTGGGTTGGGAAATGGCAATCAGGATTACTGATCATAATCGGACACTGTTTAGCAAATCTTTTTATTGGACTTTGTGGGGTTGAGTGCAAGACTCTTTATTCCTATCCCTGATCCATAGTTAGCTCATCTCACAATAATAGTGATTGTCGATTACTAAAAGAATTAGAATACGGCAGAGGCACATCCAAGGACCGTCTTGATGGGCTCCCAGTAGTAACGATGCCAATTCTCCTTTACCGAGTCCAATTCCGCCGATGGCACCCCCACCTGCTTCATTTTAAGCACCGTCCCGGATCCGCCGTTGCTTAGCTTTATCTCTACTGTGGAGACCAGTTCGGAAGGCCAATGTCGAAGTCTCCAATCCATCTTGATCAATCCCGTGGCCAATTCCGTTACTCGTCCAGTTATATTTCCGCCCAGCAGGGAAAAGGGTGCGCCAGGCTCTACAGAGCTCAATGATGCTGTGCCCCTAGTCCACGCCATGATTCGTGGGACGTCTGTCAAACATAACCAAACCTGTTCCATGGGCGCAGAAAACTCTACCCGTTCTTCTATAGTGCCAACGGCTGAGGGTGATTTCTCCTTCTTGTCGACAAAAGAGTTGTTGAATTTCGACTTTTCGCTGTCAGCCGATGCGGGCGTCTGTGGTCCCTCTACGAGCAGCGATTTGCCGTGGACTTGTTCCACTTCCTTCCGAAATTCCACCAATGTCTCCCAGACAGTCTTTTTCAGAGCATCACGCACTTTTGCGGCAACTCCTGTCATGGTAAATTCGAAATCATCATAGTCCATATCAGACATAAAGTCAGTGATCCGTGCCTCCACGTCTCGTTTTTCATACATGCAGGTCAGCTCCATGGTCAGGTCAAAGATCTGCCGTATCCGTCCCTTTCGCACATTGACACTCACTTCTCCAGTGACGCTGTTGACCTTGGTCACCTTTAATGCCTGCCCATCCAGGATGGTCTTTGCAGTGGGAAGCATCTCTTTTAGCCTGTCGTGTGACCAGCTAGTGCAGTCCTTTTCAATCCTAAACGCATAAATGCATGTAAAATGCCCTTACCAGTGCCAATTATTCACATTCTTCCAGTTTGCACTTTCATCCATCGTTCAGTTTAACAAATTTCCCGAAATTTCCATTGAACGTCGGCCGTTTGATTGGTCACGTCGATTGATCCCTTTGCGTATGTATGTTGGCCACTGGTGTCGTGTCCTGTCGCAAGCCCGCCCCCATTCCATCCGGTAGTCTCGAGGACCGTCTTGACCAACAAGTCGAGCGTCTTGAGCGGCAACTCTTGGAGACACAGAAAAAGGGCGACCTGGTGGAAGAGTCCCGATTGTGCAACAATATCGCCAAAACATATGAGCGACTTTGCGAGTATCGAAAGGCATTGAATTTCCACCATTATGATCGACAGATTTCAGAGGCAGCGGGAGATGTGGACGGATTGTTGTTAGCCATGGGGAATATGGCTGATACATTCCTCTCAATGGGGATGATAGATTTGGCAAAGAGCCATCTTCAAGAACAACTAGACTTTGCGTTGAAAAATCAGAATATGCCTCAGGCCTTTAACGCCCATTCTTCCATTGGTAATTTGTTTTTATCTGAGGCTGAGGGAGAGACTGTTGATTTGGTATGTAAGGAAATATTGGCAGAGGCAGGAGTCTCTTTTTACCGGGGACATAAAGTTCTTGACGATTACGAGACACTGATCGAGAATGGTCTCTTGTCCTCTAATCGTCGGACTGACTTGAAGCGACTACGGCTGCGAGCCCGTGTGAATGATGGCCGACTGTGTATGCAGACAGAAGAGTACGACGCTGCACTGACAAAGCTGCGGATTGCGCTTGACGGTGCACGTGATTTGAAAGATCAAATGTTGCAATTTGAAATCTTGGGCTTGATGGGACAGACCTTTCTTGGAATGAAGGAAACGGCGTCGGCCATTGAACAGTGTTTCGATTTGCAGCTCACTTTGGCAAAGGAGATGAAGGAGCCGGAATTTGAGTCCGAGGCCCTCCTGAACCTTGGACTTGCCTATAGGGATCTGTGGGACTTTGAGCTGTCCTTAAAGACTCTCTACTTGTACAAGGACCATGTCAAAATGCAGTGTGTCGATTCTGCCAAACTTGAAGATGCCGATCAAGAAATCCAAACTACTTTAGAATTTAAAAGTGTCGCCGAAAAGATTACCGCATTAGAGGCCAAAATTAAGAATGACAGGCATACAGGAAAGACGTATTTAAAACTGGCACGTAATTGCAGACAACTTGGGTTTCATCAAGATGCAATCCTGTATGCTCGCAAGGGTGCCGATGAACTAGACAGTGATGCGGAAGCGCTGCGGATTGCATGTGAACTCTGCATTGAACAAGGCCATGGCCAGGATGGCGTGTATTTTGCCAAAAAACACCTTGGCATTATTGAGCCTGATGGGGACACGAAAGCTTGCATTGACGCTCTTTTGTTGCTTTCTGATTCATATTGGTTGTTGCCTACGCTTCCAGCCGAGACATTGCGAGTGTTGCAGAAAGCTCTGGATCTGTCTCGACAAAAAACTAGCCGGCCTCGGGAAATTGACATACTTAGCAAGCTCGCTAGTGCATACAAGCGACTGGGGCTGGACAACCAATATATGGAGATTAAAGAGGAATGCATGACATTGTGGCGCCAACACCACCTTGATGACGATCGAGGAAATGAGGCGCAAATAGTAGCTGAACTTGGTCAGTTGGATTATTTTGTCAATAGAAAGCCGAGTAAGAATGTCATGAAACTGGTTGATGGACAGTTTAATATGAAGAGTCGATCGCGCGGCACAAAAGGCCTAGAGATTAAGAGGGCTCGGCGGAAGACGACCAACGTCCAACCACAGATGGCCAGAAAAAAGCGCATACATGTTATTAGTGACAATGACAGTGATATGCGCAGCTTTATCGTCGATGACGAAGCTGACGGTCGGACAGATCCTTCCCTTCCTGAACGCCATGCCATGGACTATGACGATCCGCCGATGCCTGAACCGGAGCTCATTTGGCCGCCGTCTCCTAAACGTTCAGTCATTCAGGATGATCAACGCTCATGTACTAAATCGGCTTCTAGACGAACTTGGAGCGGTGATCCTGCATTTATAGCGACCATCCTCAGGGTCAAAGTGCTCATATTTGATGAAGCGCTTATAATCCCGATCATTGATGATATTGCTGAACAGAGGACCATTTCTTGGCTGATTGGAGAGATTGCCGCACGGTATCGGGCGGATTTTGGAGGAAAAGAGCCGCTTATTGACGCCTTGCTAACGGAGGATGGTGCACGGCTTTGCGGAGGCGATCCCGTAGCAGTGGTCTTATCGGATGGACAGAGTGTGCGAGCTCGAGTTGTTGGATTCAAGACTCAAAGTCTGGCTCAGATATACACTGTACTGTGCAACGAGTGTGGATTAACAGTGAACACGGCAGTACTAGCCAGCCTCTCTACTGATGATGCAAAGATCGATGTGAGCCGATGGATACATGATGAATCTCATTTTGATTTGGTGATTCGTGCCGTGGCGAGCTATTCTGGCGAAATTGTGTCACTGGATCTAAGTCACAACCATCTGGTTACTGATAGAGTTTTGGAAGAGTTGGCAGCACTAAAGTCACTTCAGGAACTGGACATTTCCTTTACTTTTGTCCACACCATCCCACCCATACCAGTAAAGTGTCTAAGGAGCCAGTTTTGTGATATTGTTAATCTTTCCAAGTTTATCAAAACCATTACCAGTAGTCATCCGCAATTGAAGGAACTGGACTTGTCGGGAGTTGATATTTGCGGGGTTGATTTGGGTGATTTGCACTATCTGGAGGGGTTGGAGAGGTTGATATTGTCGTATTGTCCGATGGACGCAATTTCCGGAATGGGACTTGCTGAACTGATCCGAAAGACGTCCAGTCTGCGGGTCCTCGATTTGGCTGGATGTCTGGCGGGAGAGCATTTAGGAGCACTAGGGACAGCCCTTGAGGTGAATGTGACTCTGCACGAACTGATTCTCACTGGAAACGGAATTGTTCTCTGTGATCTTGCCAAGACGCTGGAGACTAATCCCCGTAAATCTCTAAAACGACTTGTATTGTAATGCGTGCATAGCGATTTGTAGTGGGTAATTTTGTTTGATGTGATACATTAGTGATGGAAGTGGTAAACTGTGATATACTGTACATGTGATGAGTATTATTTAATAGGATATACTGATGGTTTATCATTCTCGAAAAAGAGATTATGTGCATACAAGTACAATGTATTTCAACTCTAATCACATCTTGTAATAACGCTTTGGACACATACCTTGATAACACTTTATTTAAAGAAGAGGCTCGTCCAAATCGGGATCTATCATGGCAAACTCATAATAGTCGGGATCAAAGGAGTGCAGACGGATGTAACCGTCTTCGGCACCGCTGGCATAGCCCCGTCCGTCGGGGGCATAAGCGAGGGTGTTGATGGGTCCGAAATGGCCCCTCACCCTGCCAATTTCACTCTCCCAAATTTCGTGGAAGAAGCGTGCCTCAAATTGACCGGCGCGACTGGAGGTGGTGGTGACATTGAGGGCTTCCTGACCACCGGCAACCAAAACTTCCGTCCGCACGGGCGAAATGGCAGCTGAATTGACAGGCCGTTCCGTCTGATAGGTTTTGATGGCCTTGAGATTGGCAGTCTCAATGAGCTTGGCCGTGGTGTCTTTGGAGGCAGTGATGAAATAGGTGCGATCGCGACTGAATTGCAAATCGCGAATAGTGTCACTGTGGGGACGGGTGGAGGTGAGCAGTTTGGAGGAGGCGGCGTCCCAGAGGGCGACGTGGCCGTCATCATGGCCGGTCAGGAGGGCCTCGTTACAGTCGGTCCAACGAACAATGGTTGGTTTCTTGCCAATTTCGTTGGGAAGCACTTTGCGAACAACTTCCCCGGCACGGACGTCATAGATTAGGACGGATGCAGTAAAGCCCATCGTATTGTCAGTGAGAACTGCCAACAGTTGGTCACCCATGGCCCAGGCCACACTCCTAACTCCCGTGTCCGTCTCCACCGCATTACGCGACTTTCCACACTCCACGTCCCACAGACGGAAGGAATTGTCGGCCGAACCCGAAGCCAGAATGGCACTGTCCCGAGTCACATCCAACGACCAAACCGTTCCGCGGTGGCCGTTATACGAACCCAGTCGCTCTCCGTTGATAGTGCGCCACACATTGGGTTTGTCGTCCTTGCTGGCCGAGAACAACAGGTCTCCCGAGTGGTTGTAGATCACCTTTGTCAGTGAACGAGTATGTGCCTGAAGTAAAATCGGAATCATTCTCACCTCGACCAGGGTATACAATGCATTAGAGTCCTAGTCGGAGGAATGCATTGTATGGGGAATTTCATGGGAGAGTGAGATGATTAGATATTAAATAAAAGTTGCAGTGTTATTGTATGAAACGTATTCCATGTCTATATGTGTGCAGTTGCGGCCAGGGTGCAGCACAGCGGATACTAGACTGGGATGGCGGCTCGACATCATCCGGACCTGGTAATGTGTCGAAAACTACCGGGAATAGTGGTGGGAAAGCTGTGTGAACGCTGTGACGGTCGCTGTGTGCTGTGTGACTCGTATGTGCGACCCACGGCTGCTGTGCGCATCTGCGACGAATGTAACTTTGGAGCACAGCGGGACCGCTGTGTGGTTTGTGGTGGTCCAGGAAGCACAGAGGCGTTTTATTGCCACGCCTGCTGTCTGCAAGAAAAGGACCGCGATGGCTGCCCCAAGATTGTGAATATTGGTTCTGCACGGATGGACATGTTCTATGAACGCAAAAAGTATTCCACGCAGAGTCGACGCTAGAGTAAGGGCTAAATGGCCTAATGGACTGAATGATTGTAAAGTAATGTTAGAGTGAATGAACTGAATGATTGTAAAGTGAGGTTAGAGTGAATGGACTTTGAATAGGTAACCATCTTTTATACATAGTTCACAGACTTCCTGATTGGTCAGGGTGGTTTGAAACACCCGTAATGATACGAAGTCGGCTGGTCAAGTATGGCGTCTTTTTTGCGCTATTGGGGGCCGTTTTAATAGGCACATTTTATGCCGGTCGCCATGTTGGGCAAGAGGCTCCATCCATTAAGACTGAAAAGGCCATTCCAGATGCGGGGAAGCTGAGCATAGCGCATCAGCATGCCGGCCAGCAGGTCACAGACGTCCACACGGCCAATTCCAAGGGCGACGCCTGTCGTATTCTTATTCCATGTTTCCCTGAACCCGACTCTATCTACAAGGATCTTTCTGCTTGCCACGAAAACATGAAGCTCATCCTCAAATATTACCACAATTCAGCCATTCTGGATGACGGTGTTGTAGTCGGCTTCATTTCCTTTCATATAGAGACGGCGGCACCCAGCACTGCAATCTCCATGTACAATGTCTGTGTGGACCCCGCCTATCGTGGTCGCGGTATTGCAAAGCGTCTCATTGCTGAGGGTGTGGAGGAGCAGCGTCGGCACGCCAAGTTGGGTAGCAGACTGTTGTTGGGATTAGATGTCGACTTGACTACTGAATTTGCCGCCGAATCGTTTGCATTATATGCCAAGTTGGGCTTTGTACGTGGATGGCAGCCATGTCGCAGTGTCGGCGATGTGGACTGGCGTCCAGTGTTAGAGCAGCAAGCTAGCTCTTTGGTGCGGTCGCCCATGGCTGAGATTCTGGGCACACCACAAAAATATCTGGAAGACGAGATTATGGGCAAGAAGCCAGGCCAACGGCTGCGCTCTCGACATTCTGGTTCCTCCGACCCGTACAGTCATTTTTGCATGTTCCGTTTCTACGACGAATCGTGGTTCTCTATGGGAAAGTTTTTTGCTGCGCCATGGCAGCCTGGTGGTGTCATGAAGCAAAAGAACAAGACGGATTCCAACGACAAAAAAGAGTAGCGGACAAGCACATGACGCGCGAATAAACAGTCGTACCGCCGGATGAACAGTTGTATTACTAGTACACTAGTGGATAGTCATTTTACAAAAGGTACAATTTTTAGGGATTCGGAGTAAAGGCAGCACTGCTAACCAGGCCAGAATATGGTGGAGTGGGCAGCATGACGGGCGGATAGCCAAAGCCGTTATGACAAAACGGACAAGTCACCCACGATTGTCCCTTGTCCAACACCACACCATCGGGCTTGTAATTTGATGGTGCGCGCAGTTCCTGGGCGTCGGGAAGGAGACATGGCGAATAAGTGTCCAGTGATCGACGTCTAGTAGTCGGAGCAGCGTCCATAGTCGGAGCGGCGTCCGTAGTCGGGACATTATGATGGTCTGCAGTTGCGACGATTGAGGCAATGTCCTTGTAAGTGGGGGCAGTGTTCTTGCAAGTAGTGGGAGCAGGGTCCTTGTAAGCGGTGGGGGCAGTGCTTTCGTAAGTAGTGGAAGCAGTGTTCTCATAAATGGAAGCCGTGTCCTTATAAGTGGAAGCCGTGTCCTTATAAGTGGAAGCAGTGTCCTTATAAGTGGAGGGGCTGCTATTGTACTTTTCATCCCTTTGGACATGACTGTCATCAACACGAACGGAATTGTCGCAGGTAGCACTGCAGGTGGATACAGCATCATAGTATGTGGCACTATTAGGTGCCATGTCATAGTATGTAGCGCCATTGTAGTACTGGCCACCATCTTCACAGACTGCATTTTCATACCCCACACCTTTACAGGCTGCATTTCCATACCCAACACCTTTACAGACTGTATTTTCATACTCCGCACCTTTACAGGCTGCATCTCCATACCCGATACCCACGCAGGCTTCATTTCCATACCCAACACTCTCACCATAGTTTGACTCATCAAACCGATTAGGGCTGTTGTAGTTGCTTGACATTGCTTTAGAAGGCTCTTCGCTGCCATTCCATCCAAAAGACTCGTTTGTTTCGCGCGGATACTCATTGTAGCGCAAATGAGCCTCTACTGACTGCCAAGGATCAGCCTGAGCACCAGTGCAACGAGCATCTTGCATCTGAGCAGTGACAGTCTTTGTGGCCGTTGGACGACGTTGAGCAGGTTGATGCATCACCGGTTGGGACTCGGAAAAGTCGTCCAGGTATTCTCCAGTCTGTTTCCAGTAATACTCAGCATGGAGGTCGACTGCAGGCCCAATATGGTGGGTCTCGCCATCAGATTCGTCATTTTCCCAGTCGTCCACTCTCACAGACTTGTGTTCAACCCAGCCTCGACTGTATTCACGATCAGTGGGATCTTCTTGACGCGGCGCCTTTTGGAATGGCACCCGCTCAACTGACCGCGTTTTAACATAACCAGGACCGTCTTCGGGGATTTCTCTAATCCGCAGAGGTCTATTGAGATTGCCACTCATCTCTTCATGCGGACTAGCTTCTTTTTTCATACCAATTGAGCGGACTAAATCATTAATTCTTTTCTTAGAGTCGGCGCTGCTGCTCATTGATCTATTTGGAGGCTCTATGTGTGCCTTTCGAGCTAGTTCAGGGTATCCTTCACCATTGTTTCTTTGCTCCGAATGAGATCTGCCTCTTGAATCATCAGGATTCATTCCACCACGCTTTTGTTCGTGCTGTTTCGGTCCACCGCGGTTAGCTTCGTTGCGCTTAGGCTCCTCATGCCTTGGTTCATCGCGTCTGAAATCACCGGGCGGCAAGGAGACACAGGACGGGAATAGACTAATGTCAATTCCAAGATCCTTTGAGCTGAACTGTGGCCCTTTTGATTTCCATGCTTTTGTTTGTGACGTTGCGGATGTT
>MTSL01000151.1:0-27168 GCA_002794465.1 Paramicrosporidium saccamoebae | reverse complement strand
GGGGGGGGGGTGTAAATATTCAAGATGAACGCTGCGTGCTCAAGATATTTTGAGGCAAATTACACAGAATGAATGCATTTTTCACAAGGTCATGAAGTATCTACGAGTTCCAAAGACGATTACATAAAATGAATACACTTTATATCGTAGTAGTAATGACATGGAATTGAAATAGTTTGACACCATCCCTCCATGGATATGGAATTGAAATAATTTGACACCATTCCTCCATGGATATGGAATTGAAATAGTTTGACACCACTCCTCCATGGATATGGAATGCATGCACTTCAATACTATTCCTCCATGGAATTGATGTATTTTAATACAATTCCCCCTCTCTTCTGGAGCACACTATAAATCAAGTGCCAACAAGTTCAAGTCGGAAATTTTGCTGTCTTGATGGGATTTTGGCAAATCTTGAAAGTTCGGAGCAGGCACAGTAAAAGACTCGTGATTCAATTGACCAGCCAGTTCACCAATCCCAATCAGGAACTGATAGCCTGCTTTTTGGTCATTACTTGGATTAATGACGTTCGACCAAAACATGGTCGGCCAAAATTTTAGATATCTTAGATTGGAAAAGTGCGTATTGACAAGAGAAAAACTTGCATTCTCAACGTTCAATGACTTGAGCAGTTCAATAGTAAGGCAGTATCTGAGGTGCCACAAGTTTTGTGCTAGTTGAATAAATAATTTGTAGCTGGGCAGTGTTCCTTTTGATATCAACTCATAAGTCCTTGCCTCCAACGCGGTAATTTTATCCCGAGACATGCCATATTGAAAATCCATTATATCGCGGAAAGCTTGAGTTGCCAACTGCAACAGGTAACTGTTGTGAGTTACCTCTCCTGCAGCACAGGATGTAAATTCTGCAACGATCGCCCGCATAGGATCACTTGGCTTTGCTTCTTTAATCTTTCCTCCCAAACGGACATAATCGGCCCAATTGAGGCAATCAAATCCCGATGAGATAAAAGTCAATGCAAGATAGATGGAATAGTCAGAATCTGAAAAGATGGCAAGCGGCTGGAATACGCCCTTCGAGAGCACCTTTAGGGTATAGACGACACTGGTTGGTATGCTAGAGTTCATTCTTGGCTCCATCACTGTTAAAGGGATCCAGCTTTCTTTATAGCCGAGGGCATCCTGGGGCTTGTGCTTGAATCCTCTTTGAAAATCTAGATACAAGGCCTCAGTCTAAATGTTAGTAAAAAGAATATGACAGGTACGATTGCGCTGGGTGTCTTATCAACAAAACTTTTGACGTTCTTGTATACATGTTCTTGGATGACTTTAAAAGTTGGTTTAAACATCAGGACACTGCTTTGTGATAAAAAAAACGCCGCAAGACGCTCTTCTGGCTCGGAAAATAATACGCACGGACTCTTCTCCAAAGCATCGGCAAGGCCAGCAAGTCCTTCCTGAACAGTACTAGGATCGCTTAATGGTGCTGCGATTGTAGTATAAGCTCTTTCACAAACATCATATGCAGGTGAACACCATCTCCATCCCAAAAAGTAAGCATCGATATACATAGGACCTTTGTTCAACTGTCGTAAACTTTCCCGTATCGGTTCTCCAAACGACGACCTAACCAACCCTTCATGTTGATTAACAACATCTCTAATCTCTTGCGCGCATTTGGGTCTTTTGGAGGCTTGAGAATTGAATTCTTCAGTGTATTGTTGGATTCCAGAAACAAGACTCTCAGCAGCCTTAGAATATAGCCCCGATTCCAGGTACATTCTCGCTTGCGACTTGAAATCTATCTCTGTAACTGACGCCCATACAGTGAGAGGAAAGATGATAAATTCTAGAAAGGAATTGCTCATCATTGTGGGCTATATGCAACTGCGTCGAAACCAATCAGGAAAAGCAGATCTTTAAGTGTCCAATTACCCAGAGGAGAGTGGACCAATGATCCAAGGAGCGGCGAATTCATTGGTCAAAAAGTGGGCCAATCGCTCAAAGGAGAGTAGACCGATCATTCAGAAAGAGTATGGTTTGTGAGGTTCACGTAGTGACCCTGTTACTGAGCGAATTGCTTATTCAAGTATGCGACTCTTTTTATAAGCAGCCGCCCTTAATATGATTGAAATGACCTGCGGGATCGCTATCTGGGCCGGGTTCACCAATGATACGCGGATCCTGTTGATTAGCAAGAGAGTGTCTTTATTAAGGACGTTTTTATAGTCTGCCATCCCCACCACACCGGGTTATGGGAGCTATCATAATTGTTCATTATAAGCGGATAACGCTTATCAGACTCTTGATTGGGATCCCTGATCCGTAGGTATAACATTTCACAGGGTTGACCATTTACAGAGAGATTTGTCGACTGTTCCTCCCAATAACGGCATGATAAGATGAATAAAAGTCCCTCCCCCGCATCTAGCAGGCACAGGCGCTTCCGGAAAAGAGGACTACAGCCCCGAACGACAAGCATTGAAGGCACAAAATTAGCCAAATATTGAGTCTCAAAGTTGCGAAAAGAAGACTGACCATTACTTTCCAAGAAATAGATTGTGGGTAGCACGTAGCATACAGCAAAATCCATAATGATCCATTAATCACCCAAGGCAAGAATCTGCGATTCCGTCTTAACAGAGTCGGAGCAACCGTACCTTGCAGCTGCAGAGGAGAAATCAATTTTGGAGTGGCTGCCTTGGAGCCTTTCATTTCCAGCATTATATTCTCTACCATCGAGGCAGCCTCGGCTGCGGACGGGCGTTCTTCGGGTTCCAAATCAAGCAGCAATCTAAGTAGCCGGCTCAGCCTGGAAGGAATATCAGTTCTCGTCCGAGGTATGCTAACCGTCTTCATGGCCAGTAAATCTCTGCGGAGTCTATCAACATCATCAATGCTGTCAAACGGGAGACTGCCGCCAAATAGCAAATAGTACAAAATCATACCAAGCGACCAAACGTCAGTCATTGTAGTGTGCTTAACCGAGTAATTTCCCCCGCTCATTATGAACAGCTCTGGAGCGCAAAACTCTATCGTCCCTGTGGCACCAGTCCTATTTTGTCGACTCTCTTCCACCATGTTGCATTCGCCAAAATCAGAAATGAGAACATTTGGCCGGATGACCTGATCAGCAGGATAATTCAAGAGGATGTTTGACGGCTTCAAGTCTCGGTGGACAATACCAAACCTGTGCAAGTGCTCCAGGCCCTTGCAGATCCCTGAAAAAAGGGACAGTACGTCATCGATGGGAAGCATTTGAGTCTGCTGTCTGCTTTTTGGATAATCCACGTCAATAACCTCTGCCGTCACATAGTCCTCCAAATTTCCCGCATTGGCGTATTCCATCAAAATCAATAAACACGGCACCGGCGGACCAAATGGGGTTACCTTGTGGATCTCCAACCAGGTATGTTTGTAGGAAACAATGTTCTCATGTCTCAACGACTCCATAATATGTACCTCCTTGAGCATATTCCCCAGCCATCCGGAATCATCCCCCACCGGCACCTTTTTCAATGCATACTCCCCCAACATTTCATCCTCCATGTAATGCTGGACTAGAAAAACTGCCCCCCTCGCGCCCCGACCCAGTCGGCGCCCCTCTCGGAAGAAACGACTGTAGTAACCTTGGTTGAAGGCGCCATGCGGGATATTTCGGATTGAGGAAAAGTCAGCAGAGGAACGATGGGTGGTGTGGAGGAGGCGAAAGTAGTCACGGTCAATGAAAGGAGTGGCAGTGTCCAGAGGCTGTTTACAGAGGGTACAGATGTTGTGGATAGTGCGGGGAGAGGATACTTTGCGATCATCGTCGGATTGGACTATCACTCGCTTTTGGCTTTCGTTATACAGCACCACTTTCTGGTCCTCATTCTGTCGCCTAGACATTAAGAACTTTACTCCCGATACAGAATAATCGACCAAGCATCACTTTCACCGGCCGACATGCACAACAAAAATGCAATTTGTATATTATATCTACCGTGGTTACGTAAAGTAATGGAATGATTGGCAAGGAACTTTGCCGCTGCCTGGCCATTTAGAGGAGACTGAAGCTGACCAATTGGAAGAAAAGATCTTACCTTTTGGAAATCTTTTGCCATCTGATCCGAAAGCCTATAAAGGTACGTTTCTGTGGGATGGTATGCGCGCAGAACAGGGATTCTAGTAAAGGGTCCTTTGATGAGCGAATTAGCCCTCTTAAGCATGTGGCTCCTGTTAAACAGTATCCGTTTGTTATCAGTCAGGCCGACCCAGATAGCAATCCCACAATCGCAAGTGGATCCTGTTTACTAAGAGCTTTACTACAAAAATGTATGATTTATTAAATAAAGTGAGGTCTAGTAAAGACCCTTCCTTATTGAGGGGTTTGATCCATTATGCTAGCTCTCTCATAATTACTTACTTGCCCGCACACGAAGCGTGGAGAAACTAAAAATAAGAACCTTGACTCAACCCTTACCTCTCCGTCAGCATCTTTAATGGCATCATTATACATCCATTCGTCGGCCTCGTCATCCCAGACAATGGTAATCTTTTCCTGACAAATACTGCACACTCGATCTGAATGGTCCGCACCGGCTGCAACTCTTGCCGCCGGCCCGACCTCCACAACTGGCTCTGTCTTTCCTCCTGTTGCAAATAGCATTGCCGGTTGATCGGCCGCGGCTTCTACGTTCTGGATCCAATCTTGCTCGGTGGGAAGCCAAAGACGGGCAAGGACCTTTTTGGCCTTATCCTTGAGACGAATATTGCGGCGAAAGTGGGCATCAAGGTGAGACTGCAGGTTGGCGCGGCCAACATCAGTATCAGGAAAGCGAAGACCGCAATTTGTACATTGACGCGACAAAGCTCCATAAATGGCCTCGTGAGCACCGGGCTTGGATCTACAAATTATAGCACACATAGCACACGGGAGCAATACTTGACAATGTCTTCATACACAGGTCGAACCAAGGTTGACTTGGGCAGAGCAAAATCAAGCGGAAGTGATGACAGCGATGCCAACAGCGGCGATACATCTGGGAGTTGGGCAACATGTGGTGGATGCGGCAGGGTTGGCGACTTGACTGGCGGATAGGAGCGATGTGGTTGCAATGGCCCAATAAGTGAATCTATCAATTGCAAAAGCGGTCTTTTATCAGGTATTCGGGCCCGTTCATCGACAGCCCTAAATAAGCCCTTGTCAGGGACAGAATATTCCAACTACAGAGATTATCACCATCTAAACGAGTCACAATACATGATACATAATCTCTGCAACACGTTTTTCATTATACCGTTCCGGTGGTACAGCCATCGCCGTACGAAGGTCCTCTAGTAACCTAATGACACCGGGTGGCAAATATGAAGGGGTTGGTCGTGGGTTACGGTGGACGGGTGGCTCATCCAAAGCCATCTCGGGATGTCTCCGTCGCCCCAGTGAGACGGGCGGTCCGTCCAAAGCCATCTCGGGGTGTCTCCGTCTCCCTAACGAGACGGGCGGCCCGTCCAAAACCGTATCGGGATGTCTCCGTCTCCCCGATGAGACAGACGGTTCATCCGAGATTACCTCGGGGTTTCTCCGTCTCTCCAATGAGGATTGGTCGCCAAAAGTGCGTCCCTGCATTTCTCGCACAATTTCCTCGGGGAATGTGCCCCACCACGTCTCCATAGTTCGCCCAAAGTCGGTCCTGGTACGTTCGTCTCGGAGCTGTCGGAACGTTGTGGGCACGGCTGTAGGTAATAAGGCTGAGAACACACCAATATAAGGCTCGCCAATGTTTTTGCAAATTGAATCTATGAGGTACAATGTTGGCAACTTTAATTCCGCATGACACTACAAACTCATGCTTTGGTGGGAAAACTTACCGAAACGAGGTGGTCAGTAATGACTCGGGCCACAGCCGGCGCCGCTGAGGAGAGCTCCTGGGCGAACATGGTCAGATTGTTTATAATTGGCTTCGAGTTAAAAGTCAAATCGCGCAGTGCGTGTCGATACTCGTCGCTGGGACTAGTCCATTCTGGCCACCGCGTCATCCAACCGGCCAGTTACTATTCAGGGGTTTATGCGGCAGTGGACCAATGGTATTGACGGAAGCAAGCTTACTTTCCAAGTCGGGTCATGCCCGGGGGCGCATGAGTAGGAAGCGCAAGAGCGATCCATTGCCGGCTGGAAAGGGGAAAAAAGGGCCCACAACTGTCTCCTCCAGTGGAACAGATCCTGCAACGTCGGGGGAAGAACTGGAAAAGATTATTGGTGCCATCCATGGTAAACATAGTCTGTCCCCTAATCCCGCTAGACCGATTCAAGAAAAAGACCAAGGAGCAGCAGAAGCATACGGAAGAGCTGATGCAAAAGACTGTCAATGGCGCCATCGGCAGCATCCAGCAGCACATCACCAACTACGAATCCCAAATGTAGTCCTCTTTAGATTTCCTTATTATTTAGGCAAAGGGAGTTTGATACATTAAGAACCGACCTTCAAAAAATGCATGATAAACGACGAGAGCAAGTGCAGACATTCAAGACGCGCTACCGAGAACTGAAGAATGAGATGCGCGGGATCATCAAATCCATTGAGACGTACGACGACCAGTTCCACTCCCTGGTGGACTCTTTCTTTGAATCTGCCGCCGCCATTGACGCTCGGCTTCGTGAGTCAACTACAAAGTCTCTTCAGCAAGTCCGCCAGGATGCATGAAAAGATTAAATACCTTATTTTATTTGCGTAATTTCAGCGGGTTGACTAGCGTGTCAGTACAGTGTTTACTTCCATGTCTGCTTCGGTGCCGCAGTCTTCGTATCGTCAGGTATATGGGCACTTATGCGTAGTGGGGAGAGAGGGTACAATCTTCGATTAACTGGTAACTGATGGGGCATGGCTTAACTTGCAGTTGTAAAGGCTGAGAACTTGCTGAAGAAGAGAGTGTTCAGTATCTTTGTCGCCACCGTTTGACAAATTTTGTAGAGAGTCCGGACCCATTTGTTGTGGTGACTGTTGACGGAGAGCAGACGCACACTTCGCCGGTGGTAAAGAGCACCTTGGACCCATACTGGGGAATTCCATTTAACCTGTACCCTGACATAGGGTGATTACGATCGTAGGTGTGTGCATGAAAGTAGTGTCATTGTAATCCAAGTATTCGACCAGAAGCAGTTCAAGGAGCCGTCGCAGGGTTTCCTGGGAGTTGTAAACATCCTTGTCAGTTCCGTCATTAATATTCACACGATTGGCACCAACACGTTGAAATTTGACTTGAGGCCGAGTAGTTCAAGGGAGACGGTGAAGGGAACGCTGATGGTTTCACTGACCACAGACATGGCGGGTCGAAGAGTCCTGACGGGACCGCCAGCACCAGTTGTTGGCGCACCATATGCCATTGGAGGAGCAAGACCATTGATGATGGGAATGCAAGCCGGTCCCAGTCAGCCTACTAACACGTCCAACTACCCAGCACAACAACCGCAGCAGAATGACCTTAGTAGCATGGTTCAGAACAAGCTTGATCAGAGTCAGCAACAGGTTGCATTTGATGAAGCCGGACCCCTTCCTCTCGGATGGACACGACAATTTGACAGCACTGGACGACCATTCTATGTGGATCACAACACAAGGACAACCTCGTGGCAGAGGCCGCAGAATCCCGTATCGGCCGTTGACATGGAGAGGAGACAATCCGATGCCATCGACACGCAGCGGAGAATGTTTGAACAGCGAGCAGAGGCATCTCCAGCCCAGCCTTTGGATCTGCCGGCAGGATGGGAAAGGAGGATGGCTCCAAATGGCCAATTCTACTACATTGATCATAATACTCAGCGAACCACATGGACACATCCGAATCAGATTCAGCGATACCAAGTGGTACAGCCGTCTGATGTGGAGCGAATTTATCAGGGAACAGTCCCCTCCCTCGGTTCGCTTCCTGCTGGCTGGGAAATGCGGATCAGTCCCGATGGCAGGCCGTATTATCTGGACCACGGGGCAAAGACGTCCACTTGGGACGATCCGCGTGTGCCTAGCAGTGCAGGCGAAGATGCGCCCAAATATAAGGTTGATTTCCAAAAGAAGCTGCGTGAGTTTCGATTGCACCCGCAATTGCGCATCATGGAGGGTGAGACTAAACTTGTGGTTGCCAGAAACAACATGTTCCACGATGCCTTTGCACAATTCATGTCTCATCGACCTGGTGATATGGCAAAGAAGCTTTCCATCGAGTTTGCCAATGAGCCTGGACTCGATTACGGCGGTGTCTCTCGGTAAGTTCCTATTCCGTTAGTCTTGATTACTAGTGAATTCTTCTTCTTGCTGTCCCACGAAATTTTCAATCCCATCTACGGGCTGTTCCAATACTCGTCCCACACAAACTACACACTCCAAATCAACCCCCACTCGGCGATCAACCCGGAACATTTGCATTATTTCTATTTCATTGGAAGAGTCATTGGGACGGCCATTTACCAGCGGAAATATCTGGATGCTTACTTTGTCACGGCCTTTTACAAAATGTTGCTGGATATTCCCGTCACTCTGGAGGATATGGAAAGTATTGACGCCGATGTCTACAAGGGCCTAGTTTGGATGCAGGAGAATGACTGTACCGACTTGGGCACAACGTTCAGCGCTGATGACGAAATGTTTGGAATAATAGAGGTCAACGACTTGATTGCTAACGGAAGAAATATTGATGTCACAAACGAGAACAAGCACCACTATATTGAGCTGATTGTGCAGTGGAGAGCAGTCTCGCGGGTCCAGGAGCAAATTGGGGCCATCAAAAAGGGGCTTTTTGAAATTATTCCTCGAGAGATTCTGTGCGTTTTCAATGATCACGAGCTCGAGTTTCTCTTTTGCGGTATAAGCGAAATAGATGTCAAGGATTGGAAGACCAATACTCTTTATCGCCGCTACACAACCTCTGACCAGGCCATTGTCTGGTTTTGGAAGATTGTTGAGGAAGAGTTTGATAATGTGAAACGGGCCCAATTGCTCCAATTTGCCACAGGAACATCACGGATCCCACTAAACGGTTTCAAGGACCTCCAAGGGAGCGACGGACCGCGTAAATTTACAATCGAGAGGCTGGATGATACAGAAATGTTTCCTCGTAGCCATACCTGTTTCAACCGCATCGATCTCCCCTCCTACAGCTCCTATGAAGATCTTCTCAGTCGTCTAACAATGGCCATTGAATGCAGCGAGGGCTTTGATGAGAAGTGACGAACGAGTACAGGGATAAGTATAGCAGGGGGCATGGCGGAGGAGTATATGAACAGGACCCAACACCTCAATAAAGGGTCTATTGTGAAAGGGTAGATTATGTAATAGGATTATTTATTCCTCATCCCTCATTACAACTCCCACATCAGCTACACATCCTCAGTCACACGATCTTACCCCTTCAGCCACATGGATCCCACCCCTCAGTCACTACAAACTTCTTTACAACTTTATTTGTTCGTGCCCAAATAGGAAATATGGAATGTCGGTGACGAGAAATAGGACAGCGCTCTTTGAAAAGTTTCGGAATTCATTGCAGACGACACGGTGCGATGGGGACCGAGGTGACACGGTAATTGAGTTGCGGACATTTAAGGAGCCGCCGTCGCTGGAGATGCGAGAATGGCTACAGAGAAAAATGTCAGTGGAACGGCTCATTTCAGATATCCACAATGCAGGTAAACAGTAGATGGCACTGATGGCTAGTGACGCGACTAAAGGCAGAGTATGATCGAAATAGACAGATCAGCTGGAAGGGCGAGCAAGAGTGCACAATTATTGAGCATCTACTGCAGCAAATATCAGGAGTAGCGGCGTTTGGGAGACTGAAGATTTAGATGTTCGGGACAGCACAAGCTAAAGTAGACCAACTGGCCACCCCCAATGCCTGTGTAGAGATCAGACTGATGAGACAAAATGTCCGACTCGCAAGACTGGCCAAGTTGGGCCAACATGCCGAATATCTGCGACACGTTCAATCAGAGTACAATCAGCGTCGGGTGGCTCACTCGCCGCAAACCTCCATCCGAAAGTTTAGCAGTCCGCCCACCGAGTTTGCAAGCACGTTGGAATCACAAAAACTTCTCGAACGTGTCAATCGGGATGGGGAACTACAGGACATTTCGGAATCAATGGCCCAAGTCGTGGAATTGCTGCGGTCCATGCAGACAGTGACAATTGAACAGGGCAGTCTGCTGGATCGAATTGATTACAACCTGGCAAGGACCCAGCGTTTTTTGCACCGCGGCAATCAGCACCTACAAAAGTCTACCGTTCGCAACGAATCAAACAAATTGCTTCTGCTCTTTCTGTTCATGCTCGTGATTTTATTATTAATGGCCGTCATTTGGCGGGCGGGCTAATAAAGGCTTCTCGGTTAGCAGATTGAGGAAGAGTAGCGATGCTAGAAAGACGGCCGACAGCAATAGACAGACGCGGCGGATGAGGTTGGAGTATTGGGTGTCGACGAGCATTGTTTTGACGGGGGTGTTCGAAATGGTAGTCGCATCAATGGAGTGTTCATTGTGTAGCATGGAGTGAAGCGGACCGAAAACGTGCATGACGAACAGGATGCGGGAGAGGTGGTGCGTGTTGAAGAGTACCGTGGGCTGGTTGCAGAATGTCTCAAACTGCGAAACTCTGAACACTTGCAGACGATAATGACAGTGACGGGAAAGTTACTGTTGCTAAATCCTGACTTTATGACTGCCTGGAATATTCGACGAAGGGCGTTGCAAGTGTTATTAAAAGACTCAGCAGACATGGTAGAGGCAGAATTACGTTTTAGTGTGGAGGCCATTAAGGCTAACCCAAAGTCATATGGGGCATGGTTTCATCGTAAATGGATAATTATCGCCCTCAAATCGGCTGAAGCGCCATTGGAGGTTGCGCATGAACTAGTGTTGTGCAACAAACTGTTAGAGCTTGACTCTCGCAACTTTCATTGCTGGAATTACCGATGGTTCCTGACAGAATCGTTCAACGTGTCCATCCAGTCCGAATTTGACTTTACCACCCTGATGATATACAGGAATTTCTCAAATTATTCTGCCTGGCATCGGAGGAGTCTCTTATTCCCTCGATTGGAAGGTATTGTTGGACCCGATGCGCTCAAACACGCTATTGACTCCGGTAGCCTGATCCATGATGACTGACCACTAGATCTCAAGCTGATCAAATCGGCATATTTTACTGAACCGGCCGATCAGAGCTGCTGGTTTTATCTTCGATGGCTCTTGAACTTTGCGGCCGAGAGGTTTGGTGGACACGAGGATCAGTACAAGTTAGAGCTGGAGAGTATTTCCGAGTTGCTGTCCATTGAACCAGAAGCGCCTTTGGCATTGGCCGCATGGGTTCATGTTGCCAGGTTAGCGGGGTTACCAAAGGAGGAGATTCTGGAAAAGTCAACACTCTTGGCCCAAATTGATCCCCTCCGTTCAGCATTGCATCTCAACAACTGATACATCCTGTTTGGCCATGCATCTCGCCGACTGATAGTCGATATCCTTTGCTCGATTAATATTAACCGTAACAAGACATTCTTTATTAGACACCCTGTTACATGGTCAATTCCATGATAGTGTTGACAATATCATTGCCATTTGCCTTTAATGCGGCAACAGCCTTTGCCTTGGACACACTAGTCTGCTCCATAACAATATTGACATCCTTCATATCCACGCCGCTCATGTCTACCTCTTCCTCGTCCTCCTCCACAACTGTCACCTTTTCCTTTCCGTCCTCCTCAGCCTGGGCGGCCATAGCCAGCTTCTGTGCAGCCATCGCCTGCGCCTGGAATCCAGCATCCTCAACCTTGGCCTCTCCAAACACAATGTAGCTATCGCCACTCTTGTACACTGTCGGGTTGGCGATGGCAAATATCATACGGGAGCGCTTAATGGTGACGCGCTCGATGCCGGCAACGGGCTTCAGGCCGAGCTTGCTGAGGAGCTTGCGGGCCTTCTTTTCGTTGCGGTTCAGAACTTTGTCGTCGCCGATGAGCTCTTCGCCCTCAGACTCGCTGTTATCATGGTCATGGTCGTGGTCGCAGCAAGCGTGGTCATGGTCGTGCTCTTCGTGGTCCGCGTGGCTGTGTTTCTCGACTTCGGCGGTCATGTCTAGTGGTTTAGTATCGATGCACGGAAGCCTGGCGGCTTGAATACCTGAAATAAAGGACTCTCCAATCCCGTCTCCCTATTGGTCGGCTGCCCTGGGATTTGTGACCAACCATGAATAGAGTAAAGCTAATATTCACATTCTCAAAAAGTCTATTACTGGTTGTCTTGGATGTGAAATGTTCTTCCGAGAATTCCAGTAGTAGTGTTGGCTATATAGTCTTGTATGTGAGATGGCGTGAGTCGTTGTTTGGGGCTGCCTCTGGGGGATTTTTGATTGAATCGGCCCTTGTATAGCCTGACAACGCTATTGATAATCTTCACAGCTTGGCAACGCTACCGAAGACCCCCATAACTTGACAACGTTATCATTAACCCACACACCTTGATGGCACTATCACAAATTCTCACAACTTTACACCATTGACGCCCCATCACACAACAAGTCTATGCAATCTGAAAAAGGACATTGCCTCTTCCAAGCTGCCAGCCACCAGTTAATCCACACCGCAACACGACACAACACGACACAACACGACGCAACACAAAACAACACAAACAGACCTGACCAACGACAAAAAAGAAAAATAAGCTTAAGGTGTTTGTTTGCCTAATATAGAAATTGCAATGAAGAGAGTTTGGACAAGTCAGAGGACAATAAATTATTTTACACCGCCATCCGTCGATAGTGTGTCCATCCGTCGAGGGTTGTATTTGGATCGACACAAACGCTCACCTTGACGACGCTCTCACTACAAACGATGCCACTGGATAATACTCCGACGATGGGCAAGTTCAGCTGGAAGGAGAAGACCCGTCGTCGCAGAACGGAAATTGCGGACCGTGAAGAGTCTCCCCATGCATTGCCTGGACCACAGGTAGAACGCATTGACGGACGACCAGAACGGGAGGAGGGTGAGCTGGAAGAGTTGGACTTTGAGGAAGACGACGAAAGCCCCACCCTGCGTCGTTCGCGCCGGACCCAGCGATCAGAGGATGGAGAAGAGCCAAACTCGGACGAAACAAGTCCGCCGGAGGAGACGGTCGATTCAAAGCGGATTAAAATCCACACGACAGCCATGCATCAATGTGAACGATGCGGAAAAGTGTATAAGCACAAGAACTGTCTAGTGAAACACAGATGGGAGCACCACGAGTCGTGGCAAATGACCCGGAAGTGGTGTCAGACAAAACACCAGCAGGTGCAAATGCTTGAGGCAGCCCATGTGCTGGTGGAGATGACAGGGAGGAGAGGGACGAGGGTGGCTAGTTTACCCGGCAAGCTACAGAGAAATTTAGAGTAAATTGTAAATATATGTTTTGTCTCTCTACATCCCGCCAGTCTGTCAATAATCTGTAATGAAAATGTCTATTATACAAAATTAGCGCCGCCGCGTAATGTTCATCTGAGGACGGAGCTTTTGGTTGTGTTCCGCAAGCAACTTTTTCAAATCATCCAACTTGACCGGCTTTTCCTTCTTTGGAGGGACGACCGTCTTCAGGGGAGAGGTGTTCCGTGATCCAGTCTTTGACTTTAAAACGGAGGGTGCGGGACAGAATCGCGCATCGACACGCAACCTCTTGATTACTGGTGAGCGTTTCTTTGTGACTGTGATAGAGGAGCGTCTCGGTGGTGCTGCAATCGGTTCAATAGTTAAGCTGTCGACTCCGGGTGGTTCGGGAGCAGGAACACGCATCGCCCTGGAGGCCAGTCCGATCCTCTTGATTAGCGGAATGGGCAGTTCTTTCCTGACCATCGGACTGTCCTTGGGCAAAGATCGCTTCCCAAGGGCAGCCATATCGGCATCAAATAAGGCAGACGCCAGAACTGGAGGAGTCTCAGGTATTGAGGACCAACCCGTAATAGTGGGCAGACTCGTATCGCTCAAAGAGGGAATCACTGACCGCTCAATGGAGCTGCTACTTCGAGGATCGGCCATTGTCACTTGCCATCGGGTTGTGGGACTCTTTACAAGTGAGGCAATCTGTGAAAACTCCATCACCATTGGACTGCTTAACTGTGGACTCGCTGCTGAGGCCAACGAACTGCCTCCGCTGTTCCCTGGAATGACTCGCTGTGGCTTGGAACGGAGACCAAGTCCACGGACAGGCGTAGGAGACCGGAACGATCGGGGTGACATGAGAGAATCCTGCTGGACGGACCTTGGAGTAGACTTGGAAATGGGTCTTGGAGTAGACCTTGGAGTGGTTGCTGTCGTGGACCTTGGGGTATCCCTCTCGGGGGATATTAATGCGCCGACGGGCGAAAATGGCGAAGTGGGTTCATGCTCAAGATGCGGCCTCTGGAACCATTCGTCTCCCGAGTCCCCACTGGTTTCCATTGCTCTCGTCTCCTCCTCCTCCTCTTCAATCTCGTCCACCATCCATTCGGTGCGTTGTTCGGCTGGGAGTACTGCCTCTTCAAGTAACCGTCGCTGTCCAGCGTACCGCGGGTGACAAAAATCCTCAAATTGTGGTGCGTCAAATTCAAATTTGCTAGTCTTTACGGACTGCTTTGTTCGGTTCGGTGTCCGGGTGGCCACGACTCCGCTTTGCACCCGTTCCCGTACACCCGACATCGTTCAGCCCACCCCAGGGATGACGAGGCATTCGAAGAATAACACTGCCGGCGCCTTTTTCACGTCGGCTGAACGTGCAAAGCTGGAATATGGCACCCAGAGCCAGCGGCTGGGACGAGAGTCGTTCAGGAGAGCAGATGCGTGTCATTTGTGTTTAAAAGTGGCCATAGAGCCTGTTTGTTGTACGGATGGACACTTGTTCTGTCGCGAATGTATCCTCTCTTATATCGTAACCCGCAGAACACAGCTGGCACAACAACTAAAGGACCACGAAGCTCAGGAAGAAAGGAGGGCCCGGGAAGGAAAGGATATTCAGGATGAGGAGCACCGGAAGCGAGTCGTCGATTTCGAACGCACTTCTTCCGGCGTGAAACGTACAAAGGTCCAAACTCCAGGCCCCAAAGTGGACAGTGCATTTTGGCTGCCAAGCAAAGCTCCTTCAGCTGCGACTAATGTAGTGACACCCAAAAAGGAAATACACTGTCCTGCAGGGGAACACTGCATTACTGCAAAGAAGCTCATTCCAGTGCAGTGGACAAAGGAGAAGAATGAATGCATCTGCAGGATCTGTGGCGATAGTATTTCCAAGGCGACCGGTATCGTATTGCTGCGAGAATGTGGCCATGTTTTCTGTAAATCATGTCTTGTCGAGGTCGGAAAGGATGACAAAAAGTGTACCGAGTGTGGTACAGTGTATACCAATGTGCTTTCGTTGGCATTTGATGGCACTGGTTTTGCTAATTGTGGTGGACAAGTGCAAGTGAAAAAGCATGAGCCGGCATTCATCTGAGTATACATATGTAATAGTTTTGTGTTTATCCACACTGGCTGTGAGACGTGGTGAGCCAACTCGCCATGTTTAAGGCCTAAAAGCTCCCATTGAGCGCTACGATCTAATGGTGAGTCTTGTCCCATAAATGAAGACAATAATAAAGAGAGCTCTCGCTTGAAGCGCCACGATAAGGAGTTTCTGTACATGGGCCGTTGTATCACCACGGGACACTGGCACTCGCGCTAACGCCACAATCTACTCACTATTAATCACTTAGTTATTCGCTGTATATTTATAATAAGAGCCCAAGATTACGCAACTTTTCTCTGGTAACCGGACTAATTTTAAGCTGATCCAAACTTTCACTAAACTTTTCCACAATCATCTCCAGTGTCGAAAGGGTGCTAGCTGAGATCCGCCTGACATGATGTTCCGTTGGGGAGGGATTGTTTCCAAATAGATCATCTAACATGCGACGGCCATTGAGTTGTGGCAATTGTCCAAATTGGGATAGATCTTCTAATAGCTCAGAGAGGGCGAGAAGAATGTCATTTAGCAAAAACTGCACCTGTCCATGACAATCCTCATCATAAGAGGCCACAATGAAAGAGGCGAGCGCATCAAGAAGCCAGATGATTGATTCTTCGTTTCCAAGCCACCAGGATTTGATAATCTCGCAAGAGAGACTGGCATACACTCGGGCTGGAAAGTATCTGGCAAATCTACCAAACATTGCCACAGTCAGACGCACATATTTGTTCGCATATTTGGGCTTGGCCACTGTGGGCTCCGTTGGCACTGTAGACGGGGGAAGAGGACGGGCTTTGATTTCCAGGATATCCGGAACTGTCTTGATTGATGCGGCTTTCGGTGGACTCGCTTGTCTAGAGAGCTTCTCACTAGTGTCCAAAATGCTCTCAAGGATATTCCGCCTTCTGGGAGAAAAAATGTTGCTTGCCGATGCGGCCGCTTTCTCGACATTTGCAGCTCCATATCCGTCGCCAGACAAGCGCTCAAATTCTGTTGAGAACATTTTTAAATCCTCGTTGAGCACTTGAAGGTGGCTGGAATAATCCTTGAGCGTCTTGATAAAGAAGCGACAGAGAACTTTGCTGGCCGCCTCTTCGCCAATAAAGTCACGGAACAGTGAGGATCGCCACACTGATTCATTCATGGTGACATGGCGCAGCTCAAGAAGGGCCTGGTTCCTCACGGCAGTTCGGGGAGATTGTAGGCCTGCTAGCAGGACAGAATTAGGGGCACGAAGACCACGACAGAGATGGAAGCAGCGACCAAATACATATTCGACGATAATTTCAACAAGACTGTAGAGGAGGAGGAGCGAGGCACCAGCCCAAGCCAGATGATAGAACATGCGGAAATCAATAAACTCCCAAAAGGAATGCGATCCACGACGAAGAGACCTGAAGGACCCCACAAAGAGCGAATACAGGAGCCAAGTGTGAGGGACAAGAACAATATTCTCTACTCCCAACAAGCCAATGGAATACAAGAAGACGTATGCAAGACGAGGTAACATGATGGAAAATTTGTTGACAGCAAGCTTGAAGAACGAGGGGTTCGTGTTCAAGTGGTAGTTGATGGCGCTCTTGTGTCTCCACTCCATCTTGATATACCCGAGGACGGCCAGAAAGATTCCAAACGAGGCGATAAAGAACGGCTGCTCTCTCAGCAGTGGCGGTCCATACTTACCCTCGGGATAGGAATACATGGTCAAATACGAGGGCGCAAATCGACCAAAGTAGGAGGAGAGGAATGCCAGATTGGCTGCAATCCAGCAGGCCAGTGTTACTGCATTCCCGGCATTCACAATCTTTAATCCGCTATTCACCTCAGGCTCTATAAATAAGCGCTAGACAAGCAATGCTACTGGCTATTGGACGAAGTCGCGCTAACAATACGGCTATAAAGGGCAATCCTGCAAACCCGTGGCAAATGAAGAACCCGACACGGAGCCATTCCAATCGTCTCGCCATCGTGTCCAAAACGCCTTGTATGCAAATGTAGGCAGCCAACAGGTAGCACGAGGCGATTAGCGTGCGCTGGGAGAAAGCCTCTGCGTAAAGCCGCTCATAGAGAGCCGCCATTGAAACCGACACCCTGGCCGATAGGCATGACAAGGTTACTGACCATAATAGACGAGGAGAGCCGCTCCAAAATTGCTACAGATACAGGAAAATATGACGGTATTGAATGGACGATAACAGAGGTGCCATCGAGGGACGAACTGAAAAAGCTAGCCTTGGTTTTGGAAGAGAACGGAACGCTAACCCTGCACTGCGCTTTGAAACCGGACGGATTTTTAGACTGCCTTCTTGCGGGCTTCACCAAACCCAAAGTGCAAAAACTAGAAAACGGAAAAGAGACACTCATATGCCAAAGGAATAGTGGCTCTGCAACCAGAGGTGCATCAGTTCCCTTGAGGAGCAACGCAAAGGCGGATTTTGTTGACGAGGACGAGCTGCTGAGGGAAGAGGACAAGGTCCGCCCTGCACCCGTCGCTGCATGCGGCGATACGATTAAGAAGCGTGCCTGTAAAGACTGCACCTGTGGACTGGCGGAGCAAGAGGGACAGAATGAGCCCATCGAAAAGTCATCTTGCGGAAGCGTACACAAATGGATTAGACTAACTTTTAGTGCTATCTGGGAGATGCGTTCCGATGTGCCGGTTGCCCGTACCGTGGAATGCCGGCCTTTAAGCAGGGCGAACAGGTGCAACTGTCAGATTCCTTCCTCACCGATGACCTCGCATGAAATGTCCAAAAATAGCACTGAAATGCACAAAATAAAAGATTTAAAAGTTAAGCGATTGGCGGGGTGTGGCCGTCATGCTGCGTACTCCCTTCCACCATCTCTCCAGTGTTGGTGTGGAGGAGGTGGACGGGGAGAAGCATCTCCCCGCATCGCCCATAAAGCGGGTCCATCCAGTAGACGGTCTGAATGACTTACCGGTAGATGATGGAGGTTGGCGGGAAATTTGGAGTGGAGAAGCGCAGATTGAGTGTGTCGGTGGAGGAGCTTGACGGTTTGGCAATGGCGGCGGCCACACAAAAGACGCTCGTCCTAAATAGGAATGTAGCAATCGGAGGGGTTTAACCAGTTTAGTACTTTGATGATGCACGCCTGGTACGAGCGATGCAGCGCCAATATCGAGCAACCGAGCATGATTTCCTGCCAAGCATAGCGCTGTTCCAGAACAACCGCGATATTCTGCCAACCATGCGGTGCAAGCTGGTGAATTGGCTGATTGAAGTGTCGCTGCATTTCCGGTTGCATCGGGAGACCTTTTACCTGGCGGTGCATTATTTGGATCGGTTCTTGTCGCTGCATTGGGGAGTGGCACGGGGGAGTCTGCAGCTTATTGGAGTGGCGTGTCTGTTTATTGCCTCCAAGTTGGAGGAGATTTATCCGCCCAAGCTGAAGGATTTCGCCGTAGTGTGCGATGGGTCGTGTTCTTCTAGTGCCATTTTTGAGACTGAATTGGATGTATTGATGGCGCTGCAATGGAAGCTAAGCTTTCCGACTGTCTATTTTTGGCTAAACCTCTACTTGGACCTTTTACAGAACCATCTCTGTTCAGAAATGATCGAATCTCTGCGTGCCTCCAGTCTGCAGCTGATCGATCTGGCCATCCACACGCCCATTATGCTTCTGCACAGCTACTCGGTCCTGGCGGCCAGTGCCCTGTACATTCGCCTACAAGACGAGGTGCTAATCCGACAATGCAGCGAATACCTATGGACGGATCTGCAGCCCTGTGTAGATTGGCTCTGGGGACTGTTTTCCTGTCCAGAATGTGTGGTATACTTTGATCCGCAAGAAACGGTGAGCGGTGAGGAGCTAGACGAAGCGTTGGGCACGAATGCGCGGATAATGAGTTTTATGATGGAACAAATCCGAGTAGGCAACCAATAACGCATGTACGATAACATATTGTCATATTAAAGCTTTTCCTCTAGTAGAGCATAGTTGGGAAGGAGAGATGTTAGCAGGTGGCAGCGGGTGAGCAACTGCAGTTATTTTGGGATCAAATTCAAGGGCGATAAGAAACATTAATGCTGAAAAATATTTAGTTTAACGGCATGACTACATCCTTTCCGTGGAAAAGCAGACTAAGTAATTGCAAGAGCAAGGAGATATCAGGACACCGTTCCAAGATACACAGTCTGGCGTGGAATTTGAGCGGCACAAAGTTGGCGTCGGGGTCAACAGACAGCACCATCCGAATTTGGCCGACAGAGCGGCTTTGTGCGGGCAGTAAGGAAAGCGGGGAACTGCGGGGTCATTCCTCAGGAATTGATCAAGTAGCATGGAGTCCAACGTCAGACATAGTGGCGAGTGTGTCAACGGACAAGACGGTGAAACTGTGGGATACCACCACCATGGTATGTGTGGGAAGCGTGACGACTGAGGCTGAGAATATTACCGTCAGTTGGAGTCCAGATGGCGGACGGATTGCAGTGGGCGGAAAGGACGACAGTCTTAGTGTGATAAATGTACGGACAATGACGGTAGAACGACGACGCTCCTTTGCACAAGAAATTAACGAGACCGGTTGGATAGACAATGATTCCATTCTCGTTGCCAAGGGCACAGGTGAACTGGAATTGGTGGATGTAGCAACGCTAGAGTCGAGACAGACAGTAAGAGCCCACACGGCAAATTGCTACTGCATCGCTTTTGAACAGACACGACGACGTTTTGTGGTGGGTGCAGCAGACGCCTTGGTCAGTGTATGGGATGCAAAGACGTTATGCTGCGAACGCACTTTGGCACGATTGGACTGGCCGGTACGCACAGTAGGCTTCAGTGGAGACGGTCTAGTAGTGGCATCGGCATCAGAAGATTCGTTCATCGATGTAGCCTGGACAGCCACCGGGACGGCTGCCGGACGTATTCCCACAACAATGCCGGTTAACACGTTGGCGTGGAATCCCACTCGACCTGTGTTGGTGTATTCGGGTGACCAAAGCGACACGCGAACAAGTCGCGCTTCTATCCATGTATTAGACTATTCTGTAGCTTAATCTCTGACTGGCTAGAATCCATTACACTAGAACAGTAGAGCTGAGGTTATGAGTTTTGTGGGATTGCAGTAGATTTGTATTTTTTAAAAGTAATTTATTTTATAACATTGTAACACCTGTGAGATGATATATATGTAGCGTAGTGGGAAGGTGCCACAAACGTTATCAGGCGAGAAGAGACCGAAGAGGCGAGAGACCCAAAGAGGTGAGAGACCCGGAGAGGCTAAAAGAAAGCCTGTTTACTTCTAATCCTAAAATCATAAGGATACAAGTACCACTGTCCTCGGATACTCAGCTAATCAATCCATTCTATCGCACATCCATAGACTAGAGATCTACAATCATATCAGACCGTCAATAATTGTCAGTTCATAACCTCCCCCCACAAACGACTAAAAGTCACAATCACACTTTATTCTATTGAAATTATACCACACACACGCACAGACTAGACAAAGAGGGAGAGGGAACCAGTGTTGGTGGCACAAATAATCCACGGTTGGATGGGATGGAAGACAATTTGACTTACGGATCCAACAAAGTCACGTAGCGTCTTGACAGGGACAATACGCGGATTTGCAGACAGATCGCTAAACACTTGGCCGTGTATGATCTGCACTGCGCCATCATCGCCACAAGAGGCAAACAATGGATAGGCGGGATGGAAGGCGACACTGCGGATGGCCCCCACATGGTTTGTTAGTACGCGATATGGCCGTACTGAATAGTCCAAGTCGAACCAACACAGCTTGGCGTCGTGGCTTCCAATGATGATATTGTCACCTTCGCCATGCAACGCCAATGACGACACTGACTGCACACTGCACAACAGTCGTCGCACCTGTTCTCGTTTAGCCAAGTCGTAAATGCGCACGCTCTTTTGCGTCGCTAACACCAAATGTGGTCGGGTTGGGTGGAATCGCACACTGCGTAGGATTCCGGGCATCTTCTTGAACGGATGTTGACCTGTCCGACGCGACAACTGATGCACACTAATCATCTGCGCTCCCGAGGGGGCCGTCGGTGCCATTGCCACGAAATAGTCTCCACGACGATGCCAATGGAGGTCTGTGACGGTTCCAGGATGTTCAATAGTCTCAATAATGCCCCGGTTTTGGAACGGGTCGCATGATTTCCATTTTAGTTTGGCTTCCGTGTCCGGTTGTGGTTGGGACTGGAGCTGCTCAATGGCCGCCAATGTGGCGTCGGTGGTTGGCAACGAACACGGCACAATAAGATGCACCGCCGTGCCTGCCGCAACGGCGAACATGGTCAGCGCCTTATTCGGGTTCCATTGTACTGCATGCACCTCTTCCCAGTCGTTCCAGGTGAAGCGACAGTGTCCTGTCTGTACCTCCCACAGACGGACCTCATTCGTGGATGTCGACAATAGCCACTGGCCCGACGGATCCACTGAAATGCTGCCAATTCGGTCCACATGTCCCACAAAGTCAATAGACTTGCTGGTAGGGAAGGGCCGCAGTTCGCGTGGATCAGGTAACACTGGCAACAAGTCGTCCGGATGCATTTTAATCTTGTCCTTCATTGCACGTGGACATAGGAACAGATCCAAACAACGTCCAAACCGCTCATTCACAAATCGACCATAACCCGGTACATGACGCAGCGCTCCATATTTCTGCGGGAGATAGTTGCGGTCCCGATCCTCTGCTTCCTGTGCCTCCCAGGCTGCCGTCTCCTCTGCCGTCAGCAAATATTCAGCTGGAGGATTATATGATTCGCGGTGGTCTGGCAGGGCCATCTTCGGGGCTGAAATATGACGTGACTTGACTGCCAGGATAGATGCATCCAGCTCCCCACTCCAGATATCGTATATCTGCTCCTTCTGTTCCTCCTCTTCAGCAAGTTTAATGAATCCCTTGCGGATACCACGCACAATCTTGGCCACCTTAAGGGCCTCCCACTTGGAGGGGATGAAGCGTCGTTTCGGCTCAGGTGCACTGTTGAGAGGCGTCTGCATGACAGTCCCTGTGAAAAAGTCAACGTACGGCTCATATGGGTCGTAGTTGGTGTCGGCATATTCGTTGAGCTGGATGCGACGGATAATTTCCACCTCTTCGCCCGTCAACTTTATATCGGCTCCCTGGGCTCCCGGCACCGTGCGCCAGTAGTCCGGATCGTCCATCATTCCCAGGAATTTCTCCAGTGCATCTCCTTCGGCCTTTCCCTTCAGAGCATCCCTTCCAGCAGCTTGGTATTCGATGACTGCCACCTTTCTCTTCATCCTTGTCGCCGTCATCCTACCCCGGTATGATAGGACGGATAGGTCATAAGTTGATCAATATGTATGTGCACAGTATATATGACAGTTTCTAGGTGTAACCCTCCGTCAGTAAACGACTGATACAATCAGATTTATCACGAGCACCAAAACAATAATGTATTTATTCGACGATGCAAAAATATTGACAAGAAAGGGATTCGAACCCTTGCCCCATTTCTGAGATTAGAACCTGAATCTAACGTCTTAGACCACTCGACCATCTTGCCTGCTATATGGGAGAGATGTTGTATGTATAATTGTTTAATCTTGACAAGTATCCAGACATTAGTATACTATAGCGATAGTGTGTATCCGGATATCAGTATATGATAACGAGAGGATATATCTATGTCGCGTAGTGGGGATAATACCACGGACTTTGTCAGGTGGGAAGAGACAAGATGAGAACTCGCTCGCTGTTGATCCAACGGCCCTTTTATCGTCTCCCAAGTGGCATAGTAATAGTCCGAAAATACCCAGTAAAGCGATCTACATTACCACACAAATGTCTTCTCCAAACTAGAGAATTATCCTCAAAGACCCAACTAATCAGTCCTCTACGTCACATCTATATATCAACATAATATAACGATGGGTCATGTCCAAATATCAAAGCCCTGTATAAAAATGCTATATGTATTCACACAATTGTTGGATGGGAACATTTGCAATCTCAAAAGAATCTTCGAGTTGAAGATGACCCATGGCCTTTTCAATGGAGAGAAGAGTACCTTTTGCGCCCCTCTGCGGTCCACTGATAATAACAGCCGTCCTTCCGATTGTCGGTTTGACAGGCTCAACTTGCTCTTGGAACACATCCGACACGAGTCGTCCATCTGATAGTCGTACCACCGCCCGGATCACGTCCGTATCGTCCACGGAAATGTCTAAAACGTCCCCCATCGTCTGATATAGGGCGGGCAGGGACTTTGCAATAAATCGTATCCGAATGTGTGGATACAGCCAACTCGGCCCCGTTTGAGGTCGTTCCGTCTCTGCTGATGCCGTCTGTTCTATCAAAGACACTTCGGACCGATCCACCGAAACCACTTCTCCACTGGCTATCAACTTTACTCTGATAGAAATGGCACGGATTTCAAGAACAAAGCCCGCCAGACCGGAATGTTCGCCGCCCACAATGGACACTTTTGTGCCCACCGACAGTTTGTTCAGTGATGGTGACGGCGTCAGTGTTGACTTTGACGATGCTGTCCGCCCAATGACGTTGGGATCGGCTCCTAATCCCAGTCCTTTGGGCCGCAATTTAACTTCTACTGGCCGAATCAGTCCACCCCCATTCCTCCCCAGCGCTCCACCGCGCCAGCCCATTCCGCGCAACAAAGCCGCTCCAAACTCGCCGACAGGCATTTCGCTATAAGTGGACGCCGAGGGATCTGCAGGTCGATGTGCCAGATCATGTTGTAGCCGTTGTGAGTCGGGAAGGACAGCGAGACCCGGAATGGCATTATGCGCAAGCATGGGGGAAGAAGCAGCGGGAATGGCAGGCTTCTTGCGTATTTGCAATCCAAATTTTGTAGGACTATAAGCTTCCGTCTCTAATTTTGCGGAATTACGAGCTTCTGTTTGTGCTTCCACTTTTGACGTAGCCTTTGGAGCCAACTCTACAGCATATTGGTTCCGGTCTATGTGTGGGATGACTCGGGGAGAGACGGGTCTTGGCTCGTCCAGGTCCTTGTTCGTTTCCAAGGGATTTTTTGTCTCTACTGCACTGGACGGGGCTCGAACACCGGGTCGTCGCGACGTCTGAGCCAACCCAAAGGATATGGAAGTTGGCCTTTTCCCTTCACCCCCATCCATCTCCACTGGCACTATATGTAACCACCCAGGTAAATATGACAGTTCATTCATACAATTACTCTCAAATTATGCCGTCATTCCGGTGCGACGACGCTCCGTCTCGGCAGCCCTTTCTTTTTCAATAACATCCATAACGGCCTGGATCTCGGTAGTATCCAGCTGTCGCACCTTATTGCTGGCATCCATGACGGCAATATCCATTGACGAGGCCCCCGACTGCACAACCTCCAGCAGCGCCTTTACTGTCAACTTGACCACCTCCTCCATCGCCATATTCTTTTCGTGATGTTTCTCCAAAAACTCTCTCACCGTCTTACTGCCCTTTCCAATGGCACAGGCACGCCATTCTGAATGGATCCCCGACGGTTCCGTCAGGAATAGTTGCGGCTTACCGTTCGTATAACCAATGAGCAGGGTGCATACTCCAAATGGACGCACTCCTCCCTTCTGCGTGTACTTTTGTTGCACTCCCGCGATGTATCGCGCCACGTATTCGACGCTGGCGGGATCCTCAATGCTCATCCGATGCGACTGACATTCTGTCCGCGCCTTATTCACCAGGATACGCGCATCCGCCGTCAATCCTGCAAACGCCAGACAGAGATGTTCGTCCACCATGCACACCTTCTTGACTGTGCGCGGGTCTTGTAGTTTCGGCACCGATTTCTTCTCCACTCCCAACACCACCACCGATTCGCCCACAATTCCCACCGCCGTGGTACCCTTATTGACCGCTTCCATGGCATATTCCACCTGGAACAAGTGGCCGTCAGGCGAAAAGATGGTTAGTGCTCGGTCGTAGCTCATTTCAAAGACCAAATATATTTTCCTTACAATTAAACTATTATACCGGGGGAGGAGAGGGGAGAGGAGAGGAGAGGAGAGGAGGATCGATTGAACTGGGATATTTTCTGTGAGGATATCTGCTTGATTGAACTAAGAGGATCGATTATGCTAGGATAACAGACTGCAGTAGGGCTCCAATGCTAAGCAAGTCGGAGATCAAGTGTTAATTTCACATCCACACGTCCGTGCATTCACGTTATATACTAGGGATGAAGAATCAACTCCTACAAAGATCAAAACTTGCATTCAGTTTACCTTATCGCAGGTGGGACAGCTACCATGGATCGTCCCAAAAAATCTTTTGCACAAAGGATCAGACTCGAGCCAAGATCGACAGCATTCTTCATGGTACATTGCTCCACAGTCACAAAGGACAGTTGCAGGGGTCCCGTGTAGCCAAATCTCGGCACAAATGGAGCATTCACAAGAAGATGGCGTCGTAAAGTATCGCCAGAGCATATCGAATCCATTAGATAGCTGGCCATCTAAGGCTGATTGTCTCCAGTCTTTGAGAAGCAGATCAACTTGTTCTGTCACCTTTTTGCATGAACTTGACAGGACATTGCAATTTACTCTCGATTTTTCGGCATCTACTGACACCTCAACAAAACAGCCCCGTGCCAATATAATTCTTGCTGTCAATAACTGATCCCCATCAGGAGATGCTGGATATTTGGTCTTTAGCTCTCGCATCAGAGCACAACATTCTTCTATTTTGCAAATCTTCTATAAAAATATTATGAAATTGCACTCGGATGGTACTCGCTGCACTAGCTCCACCATTGCTACCCAGGAATCCGAATCAGCAGCCTCAAAGCACAAATATGGCATGTCAGCTGAATGCACTACAAAGCCGTTCCGTCTGCGTTCCAACCGAATAACAATTTGGCAGCCGCTTACATCCGCTCTGAAATCGACCGATTTCTGATCATGAGAAACCAGTCTGATTCTGTTCCATCCGATCAGGTTAAGGGCTGGAATTAGATCAGAAGTGTCGGGAGCATTTCCACCAGGCTTGGGCCTCTTGGACAGGGCAGACATCTATTCGAGTCAGAACTGACTATACAGCATGGTTACTAGTTGATCAACAATCATGTCAATACCATCTTGAATGTCATCGCCTCCCGCCATCCTCTAGACAATCACCATTTCCAAATCAGGAAATACAGAAAGCAAAGCGTCTCGAGAGGCATCTAGTAATGCATTGGCGTTTGGTGTGCAGTAAAGGTCGGCCTCGACTAACCCCCTTCCATCTTTACACTGCAAGAGCATCTTGAACTCTTCCTCCTGCCCATTTAATCGTCGAAATCATGCTACCCCAATGGAGATGATGGCCAAATGCGCATTGCGTGATACCGAGAGAATATTGACACTAGCCATTGCGCCAGAACGCCGCTACAAGGGAACCCAACAGCCCCGGCCGGACAAAGGGAGCTTGCAAAAGTTAACAGTGTCCAGAATGTCTGTCCCATATATTGGAGCCAAAATTAGTCTTACCTCGCGGTCCCTAATCCGATACGAGGGTGTCTTGGCAAGAGTGGACCCGAAAGAGGCCACCATCTCCCTCGAGCGAGGTACTGGAGAGTATGTGTATGCTGACTATTAGTGCGCATGATGGGAACGGAGGGTCGTCGTCCTGCCCACGAAATTGCCCCATCAAACGACGTCTACGACTTGGTTGTCTTCCGAAGCAGTGATATTGAGGATTTGCAGATTTTTGAGCCCCCCGCCCCACCAAAGTCCTCGTCCTTTGTCGACCC
>MTSL01000150.1:89447-181268 GCA_002794465.1 Paramicrosporidium saccamoebae | reverse complement strand
ATTCTTCTGGCGTGCAAAGCCTATCGTGATCGTGCTCGCGCTGAGAGTGGAGTGATTTTCCCTGAAATGATCGCCCCTAATACCGCTCACGCGGCATTTGAAAAAGCAGCGCAGTATTTTGGAATCAGACTAATCCACGTCCCAGTGGATGTGGTTACAGGAAAGGCATCGGCTCAGGATATGATAAGGCTCATCACTCCTAATACCATAGCTCTAGTTGCCTCTGCCCCATGCTTTTCCCTCGGAGTTATGGACGACGTAGAAAGCATCGCAGCTCTTGCTGCTGAGCATGGTATCGGATGCCACGTAGACTGTTGTCTGGGCAGCTTTCTGCTTCCACAGCTTGCAAAACTTGGCCGCACGGCTGTGTCTCCGTTTGATTTTTCCGTTCCTGGAGTGACCTCTATCAGCTGTGACTCCCACAAGTACGGTTTCACACCCAAGGGCGGGTCGATCATCATGTACCGTGGGACGGCCCTCCGTCAGTACCAATACTTTGTCTCCACCGAATGGTCTGGCGGCATTTATGCGACACCCACCCTGCTGGGTAGTCGTCCTGGTGCACTAATTGCTGCCACTTGGGCGACGATGATCACTTTGGGACAAGATGGATACCGACAGGCTGCTGGTCAGATTGCGCTAATGGTCGATCGACTCTGTGATATTATCGAACACACTGAAGATCTTTTTATTTTTGGAAAGCCAGCATCCAGCGTAGTTGCATTCGGGAGCTCTACACTCAATGTGTATGCCATCAATGACGAGATGAGTCATCGCGGCTGGCATCTGAATGCCCTCCAAAATCCAGCGGCGGTTCATATTGCCTGCACAATGCTGACCACAGAGTCTACAATAGAAAAGTTTATGGAAGATATTGCAGAATCTGTGGCCGCGGTTCGAGCACAGCCAATGTTGAGTTTGGGAGCTGGCACAGCTGCCATCTATGGAACCAATGCAGTGCTGCCCGACAAATCCATTATCGAAGACGTTGCCAAAGGCTACATTGACCTACTCTACAAACTATAGCCAATATAAAAAGGTGATTAGAACGTTTAAATATGTGGATATGCCAACGAACTCGGAATAAAGGGCTAACTGTATGGCTGATATGAGAGTGAAAGGGTATACCAGCGGACCTGTAGTAAAGGGTCTTGATCAAAATCCTCACAAACTTGACATGTATCTCACGCCTCATAGTAAGATTCGGCTCGTAATTCATAACTCGACCTAACGTATTACACACCACACCACATCACACCACACCACAGAACAACACAACACACAATACCCTACCTATCACAGCTCACTTACAAAGATGCAGTTTATTTGAAAGAACTCGTTTAGTCTTTGGCCTCGGCGCCCAACGGAGCAGCATTACCTTGCTTCTTGGCAAGTCCAGCGACAATGTCATCAACGCGGAGAATCATACAGGCAGACTCGATGGCCGTCTTGATAGTTTGTGACTTGACTGCCACCGACTCCCACACACCATTGGGTACTGCGGTCATCTTTACCAATTTGGCATTCACACCATCAATACCCCAGTCGGATCCTTCCCCAGCGGCATGTTTGGCCTTTAATTCTGTCAGCAGCCTGATCGCATCACCACCGCAGTTCTGGATGAGTGTACGGGGAATCACTTCAATGGCGCTGGCAACGGCCTTGTAGGGCCATTTCTCGACTCCCTCAATATTCTTGGAGAGTTGCTCGAGACGGACTGCAATAGCCACCTCAGTGGCTCCACCACCAGGACAAAGCTTGGCATTGAAAAAGAGGTTTCGGGTGGCATGCATGGCGTCCTGCAAGTTACGCTCCAGCTCGCTGAGAATGTCCTTGCTGGGTCCGCGGAGGACAATGGTACATGCTTTGGGGCTCTTGCATTTGGTCAAATAGGTAAAGTATTCGTCTCCAATCTTTTCTACGTGGAACAGTCCGCATCCCGTGCCAATATCAGATTCCTTAATGTCTTCAATTCTGTTGACAATCGTAGCACCAGTGGCACGAGAAATGCGATTGTTGTCAGTCTTACGGACACGACGAATGGCCGAAATATTGGCCTTGGTGAGGTAGTGCTGCGCCAAGTCTGAAATCCCCTTTTCTGAAATAAGAACATCGGGCTTCAACTCGATAATCTTGTCGCACATGTCGCGGATCTGCTTCTCCTCCATCTCCAGAGCAACCTGCCAGTCTACTTCCTTGGTAATTTCAATATTCGTCTGGGACTCGCCCTTTTTATACTCCAACGGACAATCAAGCAAGACAATGCGGGGATTCTCAATACGGCGTCGCATTTGCGGATGGATAATGTCCTTGTTAAACATGACTCCATCTAACACACAGCAATCCTCAATGTCTCCTCCCGGAATCTTTTCGACCTTGGCGTATTGCTTAATGTCCACCTCTTTCCGCTCGTCCTTTCCATTTCCGGCAACATAAACGGTACGCACCGCCTTAATAGCAATGTCACAAATCAAGTTGGACCAGGCGTCAGCAATCTTGGTTCCAATGCTGGAGCGCACTACCTTTAAAATTTCCTCGTCAGAGGTCAAGTTAACTGGGAGGGCCACTTCCTCAATTACCTGCATGGCATCTTCGAGGGCACGTCGCAGGCCAGCGATAATGGTAATGGGATGCATCTTACGCTCCAAGAATTGCGCCATACAAGCCAGCATCTCTCCTGAGAGGATAATAACCGACGTGGTTCCGTCACCCACCTCTTCGTCTTGGGCGCGACACAATTCCAACATGCTCTTGGCAGCCGGATGGACTACTTCAATTTCACGGAGGATGGCATTTCCGTCGTTGGTCAGCACAATGCCACCCATCGGGTCCATCACCATCTTTAGCATAGCTTGAGGACCAAGACAAGTGCGGATAACGTCAGCGACCGTCTATGCAAAGATGAGATGTACAGGCGTCCAATACCTTGGCAGCCTCAATATTGGAGAGTTGAGCCTTTTTGCCAGTCTGTCGCTCCGTCTTTGTATCTACACCATGGTCAGAATTCACTAGCTTTCGTTACTCAGAACATATACAGGGCCAGGTGCTTGCATTGTGTTCAATGAAATGACCGGAAGAGATGCTTCTGGAAGCCTTGACCTCACCAACCAGGGGGTCCCCGTCAGTCCACTTACAAGGTACACCAAGCCCCGAACCATCCATCCATTAACACCTTCCTGTAGATGGTGCAGCGTCTCACTTATCGTCGTCGCCACGCCTACCGCACAAAGTCCAACAAGGTTCGCGTTGTCAAGACTCCCGGTGGCAAGCTCACCTATCTGTATGTCGACAAGCGCGCTGGAGCCGTCAAGTGTGGAGACTGTGGATTGAAGCTCAACGGCGTACTCATACAGTGATCAAGCTCATATTATGTAGATTCCCTCCATCCGACCCCATCAGTACACCCAGCTCTCCAAGGGCCGCAAGACTGTCACCCGCGCCTATGGTGGTTCTCGCTGCGCCTCTTGCGTTCGCAACCGCATCGTCCGCGCCTTCCTTATTGAGGAGCAGAAGATTGTCAAGAAGGTCCTAAAGACCAAGACCAAGGACGCGCCCGCCGAGAAGCCCGCCCCCGAAAAGGCCAAGACAGACAAGGCTGCCCCAAGCAAGAAGAAGAAGTAAATTTCTGCCTAAAGTGTTCCCTGCATAATAAACTGGTCCATTTTAGTATGCTGGCCGGCAATTCTAGGGTTGCAGAACGATGGCGCGAGCACTGTGGAAGGGCCCCTTCTTCCAAATGTCCCTGCTGAACGCTATTAAGAGGGACACCAAACGCGAAGGTGTCCGGGTCACTGCTCGAAATAACACAATCATCCCCGCATTCGTCGGCTCTAGACTGCTTGTCCACAATGGAAAGGAATTCCAACCGCTTGTCGTTAGAGAAGAAATGGTGGGTCAGAAAATCTCGGCTTTTGTTGCATGCACCAAGCCGCGCACATACCGTGCTACTAACGCAAACAAGAATAAATAGTCTGGTAAACTGTCAGTTGCCATATTGGGCACGCATTTGTTTGAGCAGGACGTAATGAAGCTTGGATGGCTCGTCTTTGTGCTCGTACAATTGGCAGTTTGTTCAGGAAAGAAGAAGCCTACATTTACAAGCTGGCTCCGTAACATCTATGTTCAAGAACAAGACCTTGTCGAAGACGTTGAGAAATACAAGTTTAATGAGCGTCACTTTCTAAAGTGCCCCAAAAGACTGCATGATCTTGTGGAGCGTTACTTTGCTCCGCATCGGGATGGCATCTACAGGCAAATGATCTCCGATGCGGCATTTCCCGACGATGACGCCATCAAGGCGCGGGGATTAGTTCTAATCCAAGTGCTAAACAACACAATCTATGTGGACAGGTCAATGTTTTCGTACTTTGAGTCATTCGATGACGCCCGACTAAGTTTTTTATTAGACAGACTACAGGATTTTGTTACTCGGCGATCCACGCGCTATCCCGAGTCAGCCGAGCGCAACAAGGACTTTGAGTTTATCTTTGTACGCATCGTGCTGTACTAACATTTTAGGATCCGAAAGACTGCCAAAACTACTGGACAGGCAATACTAATGGTATTCGCATGGGCAATTTGCAGGGAGAAGCGGCAGTTCAACAGTATGCAAAGCTTCCCGTCCTCACAATCACCAAATGCAATGGCCGTGATTCCATCCCCATCCCGCAGTGGTACGAAAAACGCGACGGTCCATTTGACAAGTGGGATGAACGATGTCTGAAATTCCGAAACCAAGTGGAGCAAGTCCCACACTCCCTGCGCGCCACCAAAGCCGTATTCCGTGGTGGTTTCAGGACGTACTCGTCCTACTCGACCGATCTACAGGAGAGGCCCACAATTGTTGACGAAGATAGTCTATTTCAACTTGGCCGTGGTAAGCTACAATTCTTGGGATGGCAGCGTCCCGATCTATTCAATATTGCTGTAAAAGTGGAGAAGCCCCATCGCCACTTATTTGAAGGCTTTGTTCATCGGCTGCCGTTTACATGTTGGGTGTCCAGCTTGGAGCAGGCCATCAATCACCGCTATGTTATTTATTCAGAGGGATGGTGTGGCTGGGCAGATCGTTTAAAGACACTTTTGCTGTACAACTCGACCATTCTGCTTCAAGAAACACCATGTCATGAGTACTATAAGGATTTAATGCAGCCGTATGTAGATTACGTTCCGGTCGATGGAATATTTAGCAACCTGACCAGCCAGGTGCAGTGGGCCAGATCACACTCTGAGATTGCCGCAAAAATTGCCAGTAATTCTGTCAGACTTGGCCAGCGGTACCTTGGCGAGCGAGGCATTAGCTGCTATATGGATTTAGTGCTCGCAAAATACTCTTCTTTGGTAAAGTACCAGCCAAAAAAGCGGCCTTTTGCACAAAAATGGATTCCAACCTGTCTTGTTAGGGAAGAATAAAAGTTCATTAAACCCAACCAATCATAATATCAAGTGCGGGCAATGTTTACACGCCGAATCTTGTACAGTCGGCGTGTTCTGGTTTTCTTTCTCGCCGTTGTCACTACCTGCTGTGTATTCTGGTAGGGCGGTAGTTGGTCAACTCATTTGAAGGGCGATTTCAAATTGGAGCCGTGACTTTGTACCAAAATTCTCGCCACAGGCCAAGAAACAAGAAACCTCGCAAAAGGATCCTAGACCCGATTATGAACCGGCACCACCTTTAGAGCAAGCAGCCCCAAGCGGACCGGCGGCACTTTCTGGACAAGATGTTTCAGAGAAGACTAAAAGGATTGAACACGTAGAGCCAAAGCCCCCCAAAGCAGCAGCAGTTCCTCAAACCAAGTCTTGGCCAACATGCCTGCCACGTCTGCAGGAAATTATTAATCGCTATCTTGAACCACACACAGAGAGGGGAATCACAGACGACCTGATACGCGATGCATTCCATAAACTCGAGTGGCGGCCACTAGATTCAATTGTACACGTTCAAGTATTGAGTAACGAAATTTACATTGATGAGAGCCGTCTTATGGATGTACAATGGGACTATTTTCGGTTCACGTTCCTTCTCGATCGCCTAAAAGAGTTCCTAGAGCAAAGACAGTTGCGCTGTCGAGGAAATCAGTCCTGCCAGCCCGACTTTGAGTTCGTTCTAGTATCGGCCCATCCTCTCTCACAGTGTGTAGGACTTGAAGGACTGTCAATCCAATTGGGCAACACCCTGTGGCTTCAAGTATCCAAATCGTACTGAAGCCGAAAGTGTAGCAAGATATAACTCGTTGCCCATGTTCACTCTTACCAAATGCAGCAATCGGAACTCGATTCCTATTGTCCAGTGGTATCAGCTGCGGGATGGAAAACTCGAGGATTGGTCTGAAAAGTGTCGTGAATTTTTAGTACAGTCTCATCCTAAGCAGGTCCCTAAGAAAGCGTATGACATTACAATGGACATTTATTTGTAGAAAGGCCGTGTTTTACGGTAATTTTTGCCCAATGACCACCTTTAACGAGTCGGGAGCGCCAAGCACCACAATCAACGAGAAGAATTGGAAATTGCTTGGTAGGAGCAGGCTTGCCTGGCTTGGAAAGCACCATCCCGATTTGCTGCATGTGCGAGTGACGGCAGGAAAGGATCAGAAGCACATTTTTGGCGAGGAAGGGCAAGAGTTTATTAGTCAAGAACGCACTGTTGGCCGGATTCAAGCCAAAAATTTCAAATACGTCGTGTATGCCGAGGGCGCGTGCGGTTGGGCAGACAGGCTAAAGATGTTGATGCTCTACAATTCGACCATCTTTTTGCAGGAAACCAAGTGCCATGAGTACTATCAAGAGCTGATGCAGCCTTACGAGCACTATGTGCCAGTAAAGGGAAATTTCGATGATTTGCTTGAAAAAATTGAATGGGCCAGGAAGAATGATGACAAGGCAACGCAGATTGCAATTAACGCACTGGAACTTCAACTGGAGTATCTGGCGCCGGATGCCATTCAGGAATACATGAATGTGCTTTTCGATGGGTACAGTAGGTTGATGAAATATCAACCTATCCAGAACGCCACGATCGAAAAGTACACTGGAAATTTAAAGACTATTCCTGTCGGCGAAGGCTAAGTAGGTGGGTGATGTTATAAAATAGAGATTTTGAGCAAAGTAAAACTAGCTTGTGGCAGCAAGTCTTATGCTTCCGTTTTTGGAAGAAGACTGGCACTAAAAAGTCTAAAGTTCATTTTTAGCACATCACTTGTGGCCATGACCGAATTATCGCCAACTACAAGGCGATGGATGGGCGCTATGGCTTTTCTCACTGCGTTCATATGCACTGCAATAATGTACAGGCCCAGCAATTGCTAATATATAGAACATATTGGGCTAATCCAGTGCGAGCTCCATTGGGACGATTGGTTGAGAATCAAAGTGCGCATTCATCAGTAGTTACCCAAAAATCGACGAACGCTTCACTACACGAAACTTTGAAAGGGGACGAACCTACAGAGAATGATATTATATTATTGGAAGAGTCTGCACTCAAGACGGACTCTGCACTTGAGACGGACTCTGCACTTGAGATGGGTTCTGCGCCCAAGGCAGACTCTACACTCAAAACAGCCTCTATACCCAAAGCAGACCCTATGCCTAAAACAGATCCTATATCCAAAGAAGACTCTACACCTAAAGCAGACATGCCTATGGCAGAGCAAATTGTTCCCATAGTAAATGTCGTAGGTGTAATCGTGCATGCACCTCATATTGAAGAGCCGAGTTCCTGCGATGCGACTCTTAAGCAGCTAGTCGATAGATACTTTGAACCACATGCAAAGCATGGAATAACTGAAGAAACAATCAAAAATGCATTGTTGGATCACAAGATCAGGGGGGATAGCGAGTCCATTTCACACGTTCAAGTAATTGAAGGAGAAATTTTCATGGACATTAGCAGACTGACGGGGTGGCCTTGGGATCGTCAAAGGATGCAATTTCTTCTTGCACGACTCCAAGAATATGTTAACGGGCTAAAAGCAAAGTGCAGGGAGCATGGCATCGCCCCCAACGTTTGCATCAAAAATTTCGAATTGGTCGTCGTAATCCGAATCTTGTTTATGCTAAATATTTAGGATGTTAAAGACTGCCAGGCCAATTGGGCTAGGCCAGTCCCATTTGCCTATGCAGGGCGTTCAGAGGAGGAAAGTGCCCGAATTTACGATTCTCTCCCAATACTGACCGTTACCAAATGTGACAGCCGTGCTTCGATCCCGATTGTTCAGTGGTTTAATGATCGGGATGGAGGCTTGGACGATTGGAAGAGTCACACCGAGCGCTTCCTAAAGGATTCTCAGCCCAGCGCCCCCAAGGCACCGTAATTACTAAAACACGACTAACCTGTAGGACAGCTGTATTCTATGGAAGCTTTGTGCCACAGACCACATATAATGTTGAAGGGAAACCGTGCACTGACGTGGATGCCTCTAATTATCGAGAGCTGGGACGAAGCAAAATAGCCCTGTTGGGAAAGCAACACCCAGAGTTGTTACATGCCCGTATGTCGGTTTACAATGGCTTTGATAATGTCTTTGCAAATGATACTGAGGGATTGAGAAGCCTTGAAATCATGCCCGGCTGTGAACAAGCCAAACGGTTCAAGTACGTCGTGTATGCTGAAGGTGCCTGTGGCTGGGCTGATCGACTAAAGACGTTGATGCTTTACAATTCGACAATCCTCATGCAAAAGACAACGTGTCACGAGTATTACTCAGATCTTATGAAGCCTTACGAGCACTACATCCCGGTAAAGGCCAATTTTGACGACTTGGTGGAGAAGATCCAATGGGCACGCGATCATGATGCCGAGGCTGCGCAAATGGCGCAAAGGACGCTGGAGGTTGGGACAAAGTACATGACGCCCGACAAGATGCGATGCTACATGAACTTGATTTTTGACAGATACCGAGAACTAATGAAGTATGAGCCGACTAAGAAGCTACTCGTGCAAAAATACACGGGATCAATTTAAATAAAGACATGCGTTGCTTTTATTTTACTTTGGAGCAAGACCCTTTTGGAATACCTGTTCCTTATATACTACTCTCATACTATTCATGCTTCTAGCTGGGCATGGAATGTCTACGAGGAAACCCGGGAAGCCCCATGACGCGATCAACAAAGATAAATTTGCCAGTCATTGCGATTGTAAGAATGACAGTGCCAAGTGAAACCCAGCAGAACATGGACTGCACGTCACTCTTTTCCTTGTCCTTATTACCCTGAACGTACATACTCTGAAGGATACGGCCACTGATAACACCGGCAAAGGCGTTAGAGAGACCAGAATAATTCCCAGAGAACAGTCCCTGCGCCGTGCTCTCGCAGCCAGCTGGGGCGATACGACTTGCGATTGGAATGGCAGATGAGGATACCATTCCTGAACTAAAGCCCTTGATCAGTTCAAGTCCCCAAGTGCCATAATAAGCATACCACGTCCCCCTGGGGAGGAGACCATAACCGTACATCCTAAGGATTCCCACAAGTTGGCTTAGTACCAAAATCCAGTAGATTCCCATAAGATTCTTCAACTGCTTGGCATACATGTACACGACAATTTCTGAAATCATACGACCAAAATCAACGGCAGCCGTCATGAAATTCTTCTCGAGAAGCGGAGTAAATCCAATGCTTGCCAGCCAGGAAGGATTATTTGGATCAACCTTGGAAAGATCAGCCATAATAATCTTCTGGAAAGAACTAGTCACAGAGCGGACAGTACCCATGCCGGCAACAAACACCATGAAAAACATGAAACTAGGATTTGTAAGGAGTGCAATGACTGGATGCTTGACACCAGCACCACCCTCGGCGCTCAATTCGTCGGCAGCACAAGGCGGGGCAGGCGACGGTGCCATTGCGATGGCTTGAGAAAGGGGAACTTGTTGGATGCCTTCGGCCATTGGCATCGGAGAAGGGCCCCGAATAACTTCCTTCCCCTTATCATCTGACCTGGGCGCAGAGTGTCCATGATGGCCGCCCTTGGCCACTTTGATATCGCTAATTCCAAATGCAACAGATAGTACGAACCCTAAATATGCCAAGAGATTGAAAATGGCAGTGCGAGTATTGTTCTTATATACAAGAAAAGACAAAAGGGTCGACACAAAGTGTCCAACGGCGCCAAACATGCGCTGATTTCCAAACTGCTCTTTGGAGAGTTTGGGGTTTTTGGAAAGCATCCCCAAGATCTGAGCATCCAAAAGGGGGAATGCCGCCGACAAAAAAAAGTTCCAAAGACCGAATCCCATGAACACTTTGACATAGTCCCACGGGCCTGGATTGGTTGGAGCTTTATACATGGTAGCCATGGGGATGGCTATCATTGAATACAGGGTCGACGAGACAATAATGATGGCCTTGTACCTTCCTGTACGATCGGCAAGGGAAGTCCAAAGTAAGGCACCAAAAAAGTTTGCAGCTATAACTGAGGTTGCATAGGCGTAGAGATATTGCGGAAACTTCCAGTCTTCAGTGAAGAGGGGACCCATGACTCCGTGAAACGAGTACACGAATACATTCAGCATAAAGTAGAGGATCTTGGGCACCACAAGCCAGCGCTCCATGAAGGATTCTTCATCCTTTACTGGATTCTTGGATAATGGCGAAGAGGTGTACGGGGTGAAGCTGCTCATACTGGATGTCTTGGTCAGTAAGTGCCCGACTTTAGCCGTGGCCACATCCCTCTTGATTGGCAAGCGTTGACCAATTAGAGTAAATGTTTACCAACAATGCCTTGGCAATTTCTTTATGTATCTATATAAAAATAATTGATATTGGTTTGTTGCAGAGGCACAATTAATTATAGAATGTAAAGTTTGCATAGTACCGATAAAGCAACCTGTATATCCATCTGACAAATTTTATTCTACGCAGTGGACATTTCGGCTACGCCTGCCGTATCTGCAGTTGGAGATGCGACATGCTGGAACGGACAGTCCAGTTTGGTACAGTTCTTCCCGTATCGACACGGCGCATTGACAAAAGACTTGCTAGCCAACACCCGACCATTCGGATGCACAAACGGACAAGCTGGCCTCTGACACGTCTCAGCAAATTTGCATACAGCGGTATTGGGATGGACGAATGGACAGTTTGAATTTTTACAATTCGGAAAGAAGCGACATGGAATGGCAGATGGCGGCTGGTATGGATTGTTCAAAGTCATGAACGATCCTCCAACGAGTCCAGCGGGCGATTGATGTTGATAGTTACAATGGGGATTTTGGCAGCGGTCCTGGAACTTGCAAGGAATGACTGGATGAATGTAGATGCATTTTTCACCAAAAGCACAGTTGGGAAAGTGCTTACATGGTTCCGAGGGATGCGCATAAAGACAGTCATCTCCAGCCTTGCAGTTAGGCCAATAGGTACACCTAACAAGACTGTTGTCTTCCAAAGATGCCATCTGCGACTCGTCTTGCACCAATTTGACACTTCTTTTCGATTGAGCCTCATGCTTGTCATCATTCCAACGGCCATAATCACGACGACTGTAATCTCGTACACGATTGTCATCATCCCGATAGCCATAATCGCGGCCACGTCTGTCATGATCATCCCTTCGATCCGAAACGTCACGCCCACCTCTACGGCCTGAAAGGAGATCACGAGCATCGATTACGTCGTCGTCCTCACAAAATGTACCCTTGTTTAGTCTCGAGCTGATACTTTCATATTTAATGACTCGAGGCAATTGTCGACGGGGACTTGTTTGTCTTTTCGATTCTGGTGACCGACTGTTCCTCCTCCTTGAATCTGGTGAGCGAGCCCTTCTAAAAGTTTCAATCATGTTACGAGCATCTCTTCTCTCGGTAATACTTTTGCTTATTCTCTCACTCATTCTCTCGCTGACTCTTTCGTTTGTTCTCTCACTAATCTTATCGGCGATACTTTGGCTTATTCTTTCACTCATCCTCTCGTTGACTCTCTCGCCAATTCTCTCGTTGACTCTCTCGCCAATCCTCTCGTTGATTCTCCCACCCGTCCTCCCATCTGTCCTCCTACCCACCCTTTCACTCATTCTCTCACTTGTCCCCTCATCCATTCTCTCATTTGTCCTCGCACCCATTCCCAACCCTCTTTTGTCATCTATTCCTGACTCGTTAGTTGTCGACACAACTTTCCAGGCATTCTCAAAGATTCTACTCTTCTTGTCCAGCACCCGACGTTCATCTTTGGTAGATTTGAGCTCTTTGCATTTTTCAAAGAGCCACTGGACAAAGTCCTCTACCACCATTGGGCTCAGGAAATCCTCCAGGTCGGAAATGACCTTGGCCATGCCGTGCCGGTTGGCGAGCAACACCATTACATATTCTGTGAGCGACTCGTCTGCAAAAGAGTCCAGCTCATGCAGCTTGTCGCGAACGAGGCTCTTGAGGGTGCCGGTCTGGTGGATGGAGAGATCGGCTACTTGACTTGGACAGCCTGTCATTGTCGTGGCAGGCCTGGTCAGGTTGATTATGAATACTGAAACCGCCCCTCTTCAACTCGCACCGTCCCAAACCTTGTACATAAATAACCTTAATGAGAAGCTCAAGAAGGACGGTATCTAGCCCTTTCGAGATTGACCCTTTTAGAACTGAAGCGTTGTCTATATGGCCTGTTCAGCCAGTACGGCCAGATATTGGATATAGTAGCCCTAAAAACCTCCAAGGCGCGCGGACAGGCGTTCATTGTCTACAAAGAACTACCTAGTGCCGTTTCGGCCATGCGCTCCCTTCAAGGATATCCCTTCTTTGGCAAGTCACTGGTACCGCTGCATAGATCGTGCCTAATCTCCTTAGAGGATACAGTTTTCCAAGACGACCAGTAAGGCTGCTTTAGAGTTTGAGCAACACATCCTGGAGCCCGCTCGAAGGAGTCAAACTGTTGCACAGCTGGCAGAAGAGTACTAGAATAAAGCCATTTATTTGTAATGTGTGGGATCAACTTGATGATTAATGTGAGAGCCGGGTAAATGGACAAGGTCAGTTTGAGGCAGCGCGGATGAGTGGGATTAGCTTGGTGCGGGTGAGATAAAAGCCGAGAGAGAACATGCAACCCTGTATGAAGGGCAGCACAGCCAAATGAAGTGACATCCAACCAGACCAAGTAAGCCATGACGGCCACCGGCACGGACTATCATTATATGGAGCGTTGTATTCCATTAACGTCGACGTATATATGCAATGCTTGCAGAGAGACCGCCAGAGAGCAGCGGGTAGAAAAAGTAGGTGGAAAAGACTTGGTAGCCTTTTCGGGAGACGAAACGTTCTAGAAAGCGGGCCAGGGAGCTGTAGAATCGAGCCAAGTAGTGTTGTGCACTCACCAGTGGAACGAGATTGATGGACTGCGAGTCGCTGTCTTGTATTACAATGTAACCTTGCGCGTCACGCTGCGGCATACAATCCGCAAGGTTAAGGATAATTATACTTTATTAAAAGGAAATTTCATCAGCATAAGGCAGTTCCTTCAAATTACCGGCACTGATCATGACTGACTTGCGGAGGAGAATCTTGGAAATGATATTTTTGAATTCATTTGTTGTCATGGATGAGATTTGCTTGAGATGGTCGTTAACAGGATCGCTAATCTTGCCGTCTGCTAATGCCTACCAAATAAAACTAAAGAGGAGATCTTTACCTGGTTTGCAAGGAATGAAATGTGTCCATCACGACTATCAAGCGCAGAGACCAGTTCAAAAGAGGCTCGAGTCTTTGCAGCAACCAAGGCATCAGGGGTGAGATTTCCCTGCGTCAAAGATTTCAAATCACCGCAAAGGGTATCCAAGACGGCATTCACACCAAACTGGCGGGGGGTGGTGACTTTGATCCCAAGGAGTCCTCCATCGACACATTCAGTACTGGCAACGCTCATGGACACGGAATTGTTCTTGGCAAAGATTCCCTTCAGCCCAGTGAGATGCGACTGCAATGTCCCATAGCGAACAGACGTATGCGCCCCGATGAGTGCCTTTAAGATGCGGATCGCATTTGCTTCTGTCCTGTCCACAGAGCCGGAAGTGCCAAAAGCAACCAATACATGATTCTGCTCACCCTGCCACTCGAAACGTCTCTCACCACCAAAGAACTTTTGAGGTACTCCGGGCCGATGGCTTGGAACCGTCTGGCTAAAAGAGCTCTTAACAGCTTGCATTAGCTCAACTTGCTCTATTCCATCCGCTACGACTACGTGTCCTGATCTCTCAAATGAAGATTTCAAAAACGAATTCAAAGATGAAACTGACACATTCTCATTTTTCCCAGAACTGATGGTCGAGTTTCCCAGCCCGGTACGGAAGGCAACTTCAAAGGCATTGTCCCATAATTGGGCTTCCACATCGCCCGCATACAGCTCCCGATCCAGAACCACGCGCTCCTCAATATCAGCGAGCTGGTGGTACTCGAGCTTGAAGTTTGCGAGAATATTGCCAATGCTCTTGACCACATTAGACCTAGGCAATCAACAAAGGACTTGCGAGTACGCTTCATCATTGGGACACTCTGCTCTAATGGTAACATAGTCTCGACAATTGTCAATTGCAACGTTGGCACCGCGAAACTCTGAATTGCGAGCCAAAGCTAGTCCACTCTCCTTGGAATTCCCCTACAAACTTGTCACAACAGTAGGCTTGTGATACTGCAAAGAATGCGTGTCGGAGGTAGTGGGATAGGCCCGTGGTACTGGCATCCTCATAACGGGAACCAGCAGGAATCTTCCACATCAAACCCACTGCAGGGCTAACGGCACCAGACGTGGCAACCATTACATTGTTAGCCAGCACCGCCAGTTGGGGTGTAGAAGTGCTTTTCGGAGTTTTGATATCCGGCTCGCTCCCCGACTTGGCACCAGTATGACTCCCACGAACAGCCTCCTTAAATATCTCCTGGCTCATGGCGTCGAGTTGTGTCTGTCCTGAGAACAACCGTCTGGAACGCACCGAGCATATAGTGGAGCACAGTCGCATTGGAATCGTCTTTTCTCTGATTGGTCCAGGTCCGGGAAATTTTATTGGACCTACTCGGTGGTGGCACCATCGGACGGGCTCAATGTCACTGGCAACTGCAGTGCCGGACCCGGTGCCGATCTCTGAACAATTTGTAGTGCTTGAAAATAAGCTCCCTGAGCTGCGTGCCTCCAACTTGGACAATGAGAACCGCAACGAGAGTCGGGTCCGAATGCTCTGGGAGCGTATTCCTGCGGCTGCTAAAATGCCGCTACTTCTTGCCGTCTCCTCGTGTTTGATCCTAACTCCGGTGGCTTGTCTCTACCAGGCCAGAGTCTATCAGCGAGCAAGGTACACGCTATGGCAGTATGTGCCACTCGAAAAGACCAATGACTGGATTGAGCTGACTAGGTGGCTCATAGTACTCGAGATTTTCACCGCTGGCGTCATTATTACGCGCTACACTTCACTGCTCGCTCCGCAATTGATTGCCCACATTGGCCGACGGAACCGACAGATTTTCTCTCCAGCATTTGCGGCGTTCATAGAAATTGTCTCTCTCATCTGGAAGTATCTCTGCTATAATTTGTTCAGTACGGTGCTGTGGATGGTGGCAGTGCTTGTCATGCCATACCCAGTGAATTTGCTTCGAGAAGTACCAAAGACGGCGAGTGCTACCTATTGGGTGCATCTCCCGTGGCAATTCTACACGGAGCGGACCTTTCTTATGATATGCCTCTCCACATACCTTGTAACTATTGAAAAGGTGATGCTGCATTTGATTTCAAAAGAATTTAACCAGTCACTCTATCGAGAACGAATCCAAAAGTGCATGTACTCTTTGTGGACCATGGATGTGCTCCGCAAAGCAGGCGCAATATTTAACTATACACCGATTTCCCAGCACGTCGGAAATTTTGACAAATTGTGGAAGCTCAAGGGCTATCCCTACGCCTCTGCGGACCTAATGACTACCTTTATTTTGGAGCATTTTGTAAAGCTGGGGAAAAAGTCTGGCGAGCGGAAACAAACCATGGCCAAGCGGCTATTTCGCTTCTTGGTGCGACCAGATAGGAAAGAGGAGCTACATATTGAGGACATTAGACCATTCTTTGCGCGCAGCGAGGTGGAAAAGGTGTTTTCTGTGCTGGACTTTGGAAATGCCGGCGACGTGTCCGAGTCAGAATTTGTAAAAGCGGTGGATGCTGTCTATCAGGAGCGAGCCGATCTCATCCAGATCCTAGCCACCAATTCTGATGTCATTCGACGACTTGACCACTTGATGCTGATACTGGTCGGAATGATCATCTTCTTCCTCATCTTTCCCGTCGTTGGCTTCAGCCCCACCGAGGCGCTCGTCCCTCTTGGCGTTTCCATCACCCCAACCATTGTCGCGTGTACGCTTATTTTTGGCGAATCGATCAAATCCATTTTTGCTGCAATTGTCTTTCTGTTCGCCACACATCCCTATGATGTTGGGGACCGTGTCTACATGGACCAGGGAAGCTACTTTGTCCGGAAGATTGAGCTGCTCTCTACGATATTTGAGAGATGGGACGGATTTACTGTTTGCTATCCAAACAGTGTGCTGTCCACCAAGTCGATTTGCAATGTGCGGCGAACCGGACTGCAGAGCCAACGGATCGAAGTATCACTGCCCGCAAACACTTCTTCAGCGACACTGGCTCTATTGGAGAAGCGTCTGTCCGACTTTATCCAGGCTGAGAGTAGAGACTTTGACGCGATTCGCGCATGTAGTTATGAGATGAGAGAACAGAATCTGCTGGTCCTGATTATTGCTCTCAGACACCGAGTAAACTTTTACGACGGCCCTGAGCGAGTCCTCCGGAATAACAAATTCATGCGTTTCCTCACCCAGCAAGTCAACAACCTCAATATTGAATATTATAGTACAGTCCGTAGCGTCGCACTCCTCGCTCCAGACGAGAATAAATAGATACCATTTTAGGAAGTTTAATTTTGCATGAACAAGGCATTAAGTCAGTCCGCCTTTGTGATTCCCGATACCCAGCCGGAATTTGATTTTGCACCGCCAAAGCGTGGCTGGATTGTGACACTTGCATTACTCATTGGATACACGGCCGTGAATCTGTTGGGGTTCACCATTGCGGGCCTATTCTCGACCGACATTGGAGAACAGGTGAAGTGGGGCTGTGTAGTGCAAGTTCAACTCGTGACTTGGGTTATTAAGGAGCCACTGGTGTCTCTTATTGAAAGGATTGTGTTGCAATGCATCATTCCAAAGCAACTGGAGCTGTACATTGACGTGCTCATCGCAACCCTGCCTTTTTTTCTAGAAGCGGTCGCCCATGGTCTCATGTCCTTGATCATCCTAGCATTCCCGACGGACGTTCTGGACACTTGGGATGAACATCCATGGACCTTTTTCTCCAGCTATGGAATATTCATCCTCGCCATATTCACGGCCATGCGCTTTGTGTCGCAAGTCATTGTGCATGCTGCGCTATATCGATACGGGGAGGCCAAGATGCACAGTCGAATCCGCGAAACTCTGCAGCACATTGTGTCCACATTTGTGGCCGTCAAGTTCACAAAGCCTATGCTCCAACAAGAGTCACTCATCCTCGGAAAGTGGCGCCACGGCATATACTCGTGGAGCGATGCACATTTGGAGTATACTTGTCGCCGCCGAGTCCGGCAGGCCGCAGAGGGAATGTCAATAATTGATTCCAATGCCTTGGCCACCCGCTGTTGGTCAGCCTTCAGGGACTCTCAACAAGGATACCCAGATATCGTGTGGCTGGACTATGCCGACTCTATACTTGTCGATACGAGCAGATCTACTCCGATTAGCACGCCACTGATAAGCCAGATTGTGGGATCAGAGGAGGATCTCCAGACAATATTCGACAACATTAAAAAGAAGGCCAAGAAATTGAAGGAGGAAATTGTTGAGCAAGATCGACTATTCTCTCAACTTCAGCGATTCTTTACAGTCGTCAATGTGTTGCTAATAATCTTTGTGGTGTTGCCAGTCCTGGGATTCAAGCCCAACGCATATCTCATACCGCTCGGTGTGTCCATTACTCCGACCGTGATGGCGCTGACAGTGATTTTTGGACAGTCAATAACCTCCATCATCATTTCCATCACCTTTACGTTCTACATCCATCCGTTTGATGTCAGCGACGAGGTACGTATTGAAAAGGACAGCTTCCATGTGCGACGGATTGGCTTGATATCCTCTCTGTTGGAGAACTCTGTGGGCGTTCAAGTGTACTATCCCAACAGTGTGCTCTCGCAAGTGCACATCATAAACATCTCTAGAGCCTCTTCTCTGATCCAAAGGATCGACATTGTCCTACCTAAGAATGAAAGCAATGCTCGCAAGGTTGGCACTGAGGTAATCAAGAACCTGGGCTCCTTCTGTGCAGTTCGGGATTACATGCTATGTGTGGATGATAATGTGCGGATGATGATCAATATCCGCCATAATGGGGAATCGGCATTGAAGCAGCGTATCATTAAATCTGTCATTTCCACCACACAGCAACTCTCGATCCAATGTATTTCGAGCACAGTCACACCCATCAGCATATAAAGATCTATTGTTCTATAGTTTTATCGTCCTGTTGTTCTATTTCGTCATCAGGGCTATCCGAGCTATCCGAACTGTCGGAACAGTCAGTCTGTTCTGTGTCAGCGTCAGAAAGTAGCACACTTACAGGCCGCTTTCGTTCTTCCGCATCTCCTGGCATTTTGAGAGTCGTCAGCCCTTCTTGCGCAGCCCCAGTGGTGTCTTCATAGACTCCCATGCCCAAATTCTAAACTATCAGACGCTCTTTGTGAATGTACCATTTCAACAACTTGCTCCACGTCCGATCCCTCCTCCACCTCTATATTGTACATTTTCGGATCTTTTGTTTGCAGTTCGACATTTGCGCGTCTCATCTCTGGAAGAAACGCTGATAGTCGTTGTAACACTACAGTTAGCAACAAAGAGAGTATACGTTCTGAACTAGCCGGCCTGCATATTTTAGGTTTGCTTCTTGGGACATTATCTTGGGTATCTGCTGGAACGATAGTACTTGGTTCTATCCCCACTAGACCATTCTGTTCTATTCCTGTCAAGGCGCAACTATTCCTTTTCGTCTCAGTCTCCAAGACACTCGCGTCATCAAGCTCCAGGAAAGTAGTCATGATCTGATTGGCTGGTCAGAGTCATTTGAAGGTTTTCTGAATTGGGAAAGTTGCGGCCAATTCCCCAAAGCACTATGGCCATGATTATTGAGCAATGGCCGCTCTACAGCCTACTCATTACAGTGCTCTACCAGACGGCCTTTTTTGTAATTACTTATATATACCGGTTTGACAAGGTAAGACCATTAGCAAGCGAGTTGAACGGATAGGTAACCGACTTTGCCGGAACCAGCAACTTTTTCATTCTCGCCACTGTTGGGTTGTTGGCTAGCGGAACATATTTTGAGCGACAAGTGGTGTTAACCATGCTGGTGTCACTCTGGGCGCTACGACTAGGCTCATTCCTTCTGCTCCGTGTCCTCATACGCCGGAAGGACACTCGGTTCGACCGAATGCGCGACTCCCTCCCGAAACTGGCATTGTTTTGGGGACTTCAGGCTGTTTGGGTGTGGGTCACCAGCGTTCCCCTAATGTGGGTCAATATGTGTCGTCTGGAGACACCTGTTGGGTTGCTGGATCATGTCGGTTGGGCATGCTGGGTGGTTGGCTTCCTATGCGAGGGGATTTCCGACTTTCAAAAACATTGCTTTACCCAGCGAACAAGTGACCCGAGGGCCAGACCGTTTCTGGACACGGGACTATGGCACTACAGCCGACATCCGAATTACTTTGGCGAAATTCTCCTTTGGTTTGGTGTCTGGTTGAGTGCCGCCAGTGGACTAGCGACAGTCTATCCGACCCGCGCACTAATATCGTTCGTCTCTCCATTATTGGCATTTACGCTTTTGGTCTTTGTGTCGGGAATCCCGCTGGCCGAGGCACGGGATGATCGTCGGAACCATCGATTAATGGCCTACAAACAGTACAAATTCTGCACCAGTCCTCTCCTCCCCCTCCCCAAGACATGGTATGCATCTGTGCCGATCTGGGCAAAGCGATGGCTCTTTTTCGATCGCTACCAACTTGCATTTATAACTCCACATTTGTCGCGATCGCTTGAATCATCCACTCTCAGGGAACGGCCCCGTCGATCCGCCTCCCGTGCGTCTTAGAAATCGATTTGTCCAAAACGGAAAAATAATTAGTTTCTTTTCATAGAATGGTTCTTGTGTTGGCAGTGCTAAATGCCGCGCTCGTCTTTGCGGCGCCCTTCTTCAGCAAATTAGGCTGTGCTAGCTGTCCCGGGCACATCCTTACTGTGGCCGGTGTGGCTGCCAGTCTGATGTCCGCGTTCCAGATTCGGTCCAACCGTTGTCGCAATATCGTATGGCGGGAGCAATTTCTGATGAGTAGGTGGAGGCGGTAAAGGCGCTTGTTCTCGGAACCGCCTTTTTCTATCTGGTTGCTTTTGTCTTTGGCGCGTTCATAATCAAGTATTCCCGTGATTATGGCTGACAAGATAGAAACATGTGCCAAACTCTGGCTTGGTCGTTCTGGATGTCCTCACTAACAGTCCTTCCCGCCACCCTCTCCCTTGGACCGATCCTTACCCATTGTTCCTCTTGGAAGCGCGTTTTCAAGTCCCGCAACTTTCTCAATCCTCACGAGGCGTGTCTGTTCTATGGAACTGCGGCATTGTTGCTTGGAAATTGGGCCGCATGTCTGGTAATTCCCCTGGATTGGGGGAAGGATTGGCAGGTCTGGCCTGTCCCCAACGCCATGTTGGGCTCATTACTCTACTTGGCGGCAGCCGTGATGTGCTGCTGTTGCCGCTGTTCAAAAAATGTTCCCATAGTGGAGGTGGATGCTAGATCCCGTGGTGGTAAGAAAGCGGCATCGCCCGCCAAAAAGTCGGCTGCCAAGTCTCCTGCCAAGAAAGCCGCTGCTAAGGAAGAGTCCACTCCAAGCGGCAGGACCAAGCGAGGGTCAAGATCCTCGTCAAAGTCGCCAAAGAAGCTATCCACCCCCAAGAAGAGCGCCGCGGGTCGCGGTCGCAGTGCTTCAAGAACTCCCACCAAGAAGAATGCGACTAGTCGTAGTCCCAGCATGACTCCTCGCAGATCCTCGAGACGTCAGTAATTGACAGATTAATGTGATTTTTCTTTTTGGTTTACCATTACGGTTGAAAGAGAGTGTATTGGGGATCTATTGAGAGAGCGAGTGTGTTGGAGATTTATTGAGAGAGTACATTGGGGATCGGTTACTGGTGGATCGGTTACTGATGGATCGGTTAGGAGATTATATGGCGGAGCAAACTCCTCAGTAATGGCCACAAACCTCGCAGTATATATAATCTAGGAATCTACAGATTAGGCCCAGCAAGATCCACCAATTAGATCTCGTAAGCCTCGTAGAAATTATAAACCACAAACCTTGCAAATTGCGTTTTTATTCGGTTCAAGTTTGTCAAGGACCCCCTTCGTTGTTAGTGGGCAAGGGTTTCCAACAAATGACGAGTGCTGAGGAGACGATTGATCGTTTCTTCGGGAAGCTCCTCAAGCAATCCGCTGTTTGCGTGCTCAATGAGCATCTTCTTGAGCTCCTTTGGCGCATAATCCTTTTCAGACAGATACAAGGCAAGCACACCGGCAACATGGGGCGAGGCCATGGACGTTCCCGAGATGGTGTTTACGGCACGGCGTGATCCAACCCAAGTGGAGGTAATGTCCATTCCTGGAGCAAAAATGTCCACACAAGGACCATGGTTGGAGAAAAAGGCCATAATGTCGCGGTTAGTGGATGCTCCTACGGTGATGGGACCCTCGGCACCAGCAGGACTGTATTCACAAGCGTCTTCGTTGTCATTTCCCGCAGCAACAGCAAAGTGAACACCGTTCTTGACTGCCTTGTTCACTACATTTTCCAACGTGAGAGAACGTCCTCCTCCGAGCGACATATTTGCAGCCGATCTTCTTCCCATCTTGGCTCCGCGTTTGGCAGCAGCAATGGTCCATTCTACACCCTTGATAACATCAGCATTGGTGCCAAATCCGTTAGTTCTCAACACTTTGACGGCGATCACATGGGCCCGTTTGGCAATTCCATAAGTTTTGCTTGCAATAGTTCCGGCACAATGGGTGCCGTGACCATTTCCATCAATGTCCACATCACCGAATGGGATGGTTGCGCCCCATTTGGCACGACCCTCAAAGTCGGCATGCGCAATGTTGATTCCCGTGTCAATGACATACACATCAACTCCCTTTCCAGCACTGCGAGGATAATGGTACCTGCTCAGTTCAGTGGGCATGTTACCATGACTGACACGACTGATTCCCCATGGTGCATTCATCTGCTTCTTGACAGTTGATTTCTTTCCCGTCTCCTTCCCATTGGTGGTTCGCTTCAATGATGACTTTCTGATCATTCCATTCTTGCCACGAGAGGCTTCCTGCAAGAACGACTTGCGGGTCTTCCCATCAACCATATCAAGCGCATACATAATCTGATCCGGCTCAACATACTTTACTTCGGAACGTTCTCGAATCTTGGCAATCATGCGTTCACTAAACTTGCCGCTGTAGCCTTCAAGGCCATCAATCTTGAACTTGTGCTCCACTTCAGACTCGTCAGGCTCACCAGCCGAGATGAGCGTGGTTAGCCACACTTCATGCTGGAGGAACGCGTCAGTGTGCACATCACCGTCATTCAAGACAATAATGTACTGCCCAGGAATCACAAAGGAAGGGTCCTTGGCATCAACCATGGGGGCGAGAACACGGCCCTGAGCCACGATCAGTTTCACCAAAATGGCATATCCGGCCAGCAAGAGCTTGCGAGTATTGTCACCTCCAAACATAGCTACCTAATCCAGCTGTCGCCCAGCGTCGTGTCGCCTTTTATTGCCTACTCTCACATTCGCCAATCGAGTTGCTATATTTAGTATCGCATGAACCATTTTCCTAAAATAGACAGGCGGTCAAGTTAATGCCTTTTTATTGGCCAGTTGTTTTGAGTGGACTTTTGAGCTATAGTACTGGCCACTGCTGGGAATAAAAGGTGATATTGAGCCGAGTTATCTTTTATTGATCAGTTGTTTCGGGTAGACTTGTAAAATACAGCTCCATAGCACTGGCCATTGCTGAGAGTAAAACAACCATACCCAACTCGGGTTGGTCTCTTTATTAATCAGTTGTTTCGGGCGGGCTTAGGAAATACAAGATTATAGTGCTGGCCATTGCCGAGAGCAAAAAAATGATATCGAACCATCTCGTATAAAAGTCGAACCGGATCCCTTGCAGAATGTCAGTGATGATGGATCGATATTGAGGGGGGATGTTGGCCCTCAACATCAATACGCTAGAGACAAAATACATCCCCATGATTTGTGCCATAAATAACACCATGACGTTGGACTGATCAAAGTAGGACACCACTCGGACCGCCTTTAGGAGCTGGAGCAGGAAACCACGGACAGAAGCCAAGATGATGCTACCGACTAGCAAGAAGGAGATTTGTTGGGACCAAAATTCAACATCAAAGTTCACATTGACATAGTGCACGGCCAAGCCAATCCAATGAGTGACAGGATCAAGTCTTCCAAATCTATTAAACAGAATATTTACAGCCGCCATGATGACGCGGTATATACAGTAGACCGACAGTAGATAGCCAAGAATGTTGAAATACTGTCCCTTCCAAGTCTTTGCAAATTGAATACGTTCCCTCTCCAAGACCATGTCATCCATATCGGCAAGAAGCTGACGAGAAAGATCTTCCAGCGTGACAATCTCCTCAGCTATCTTGTCAACATCGGTGACGGTGACGGTTGAGGCAAATTTATCAAACATTCTCTTCATCACTCCTCTATTTGAATTGGCGCCGGCTAGCATGTGCTTCTGAGTCAGCTCGGCAAACTTGTGCTTTTTATCCTCAATGATATTCACCAGCTGGCCGTAACGATGCTCGACATCTCTAATATCTTCGTCGGTCACCGGTCGCAGAAAATAAAAGAGGTAGGTGTAGGGTGCGCTCACTGCACCAAACCCCGAAAGCACGGCCATTAGTGCCACCCCAATGACGCCAACACGGCTCATGCTTTGTTCAATGGTGAAAAAACCGTGCTCTTTGCCGAGAATGGGGAATGGATCGCCAATTTTCCAAAATGCCCAAATGTAGCCAGCCCAGCAACAGGCAGTGAGTAGGAACGCATTTCGCCTTCGCCAGTCTAATGTTACAATGCGACTCTTTCTTATTTACCTCTATTCTTGCCCACAACCACCATTCGTATCTGGTACATTGGCAGCACCACAGTCAGCATCGAGAGCATCCCAATGATACTCATTCTCCACATGAACCGTCTCACGCCCCTTCCCAGAATATCCAAAATTTCAAAAATAATGAGCTCAAAGAGCGTGCAGGACAGCGAAAAGGTTGCCGCAAACAAGCCGAGGACTGTTTTACTTTTGACCTTGTATTCTGTGGAGATTTTTCGGAGGAAAAAGAGCCATCCGCCGGCAAAAAATGCAAGTTGGGTGATTGCGAGAAGGAAAATGTCACTGAGGTAGCCTGCCATGGGTTGGTTGGCGGGACCCCATCATGGCCGCCATCCTATGTGGAAAGACTGTCGCCAGGCATTGAGAATTTTTGATTCTAATGCGGCATTAGAGCGTGTCTGGAAAGAGTGTCAGAGGAGCTTTCCAGAGTGCGGATAAAGAACCCAGCTTTCATGCCCCGTCTGGATATAATCAAGGCCAATGACCGCCCTGATACTGCCGTGTACATTCGCCAAAAGCTCAGTGCGTTAAGACAGGTTGCCAGCTGGAAAGTAACTGATGCCATTTAGGTGGGATTTGATGCACGTATGCATGAATTCATCCGACCTGACATACAGGAAGTCTTTGACAGGATCCGATTTTTAAATTCCGACCCTTCCTGCCACGGGATACTTGTACAATCCCCTGTGATACTAGCCGATGGCCAACAGGATCAGGCAGATGTCTTGTCAAGAGCCATTTCTGCAAAGAAGGATGTTGATGGCCTGCATCCAATGAATCTGGGCAATCTGGCTCTCCAATACGGTCGGCCGGACTTTTACCCATGCACACCGGCTGGGATCCTTGAAATCTTGCGGCACTACAACATTTCCGTTGCTGGAAAAAAGGTTGCAGTGATTGGGAGGAGTAGGATTGTTGGCATGCCGACAGCCTTGATGCTCAATCGCTGCCACGCCACTGTGACACTCTGCCACTCACAAACCACTGAGCTTCCTTCAGTTTTAAAAGATGCCGAGTTGGTTATTGCCGCAATTGGGAAGCCTGAATTTGTAAAGGCAGAATGGATCCGGCGTGGTGCTGTCGTTATAGATGTGGGTGTAAATAGGGTTATTGAGCCGAACGGCCGGACAAGACTTGTAGGAGATGTAGATTACGAGTCCGTCTCAAAGGTTGCTAAAGCAATTACACCAGTTCCGGGAGGTGTGGGTCCGATGACTGTGGCCATGCTAGTAAGGAATCTCTACCACGCTGCCCTTAGAGAACACAGCCTGGAAGATTGCGTAGAGCATTGTACATTATGAGATAATCTATGTAAGGGTATACCATGAAATATCATATTAACAGACTGAAAATAAAGTCTTGGTTACTACAAGAGAATAGATCAAAGCCTCTTGGTTGCTATTACTACGAATCAACATTTCTCACTCTTTACCACAGCCACATATACATGAACCGTTTAATCGGCTATCGTTTACTTGGTGGTTCCTGTTTAACCAGTTCCTGTGGATTAGTTGGGTTTGGTAGCCAAAGGGGCTTGGATACATCGACCGTGTCGTCAAAAATCATATTGAAACGGCCAAGACGGGCCATTGTGCCCATTTTACAAGCGATCCTTATCTGATTCTTAAACATTGTCACAAAGCTATACATCAGCGTCACTATTCCAACCCGTACCCGCCCGCCATTAGGATTATATCACCTGCTTTCACGGATGCTCCCACGTTGTTCCAAAAAGTGGCCAGCACCGAACCCGACTCGTCGGCCACCTGATATGTGTATACATATCCACCGTCCTTTGCGGCCTTTCCATCCTCAACTGCCAATTAGCTATTCCACGCGACTACCTCTTTTGAGAACTATGAATTTACAATTTATGTTCTTTAGAAACGGCTTCAGGTCGGCCAAATGGGTCATTTTCAACTCCCCAATGGGAGGTAGCACTGGCGGGGGAAGACCAGCCATACCCCGGCGGCGATTGGCGGGCTTCTCAGGATGTATGTGGAGGAAATTATCCTTGAGGGCTTCAAGAGCTATGCCACCCGGACGGTGATTTCTGGTTGGGACCCAGAATTCAATGCGATCACGGGACTCAACGGAACGGGAAAATCAAATATCCTGGATGCCATTTGTTTTGTCCTCGGAATCGATAATTTGCGACAGGTGCAATTCTAGAGTGGGGTGATGACCATTGTAGGTGCGTGCCACCAGTCTCCAGGATTTGGTCTATAAGAGGGGACAGGCCGGAATTACAAAAGCATCCGTGACGGTCGTTTTTAATAATTCAAATTCCGCGCAGAGTCCGGTCGGATACGCCGATTGTCCGCAAGTCACCGTTACCCGTCAAATCGTCCTGAATGGAAAGAACAAGTATCTAATCAACGGCCACAATGCCCAGCAAAAGGCAGTCGAAAATTTGTTTCAATCCGTCCAGCTTAATGTGAACAATCCGCACTTCCTCATCATGCAAGGCCAAATTACACGAGTTCTGAACATGAAGCCAGAAGAGATTTTGGCAATGATTGAAGAGTCTGCGGGCACGAGGATGTTCGAGGATCGGAAGAACAAAGCCATCAGCACCTTGGATAAGAAGGAACAGAAAGTGCAGGAAATTGCTGCACTGCTGAACGACACTATTGAGCCAAAATTGAATGCTCTTCGTTCCGAGAGATCCGAATTTTTAGAGTATAAACGCACCGAGGCAGACTTGGAACGTCTACAGAGACTGGTCAAGTCGTTCCGGTACATGAAAAACATGCAGGCTCTTGAGAAAGGGGAGCAGAAAATGAAAGACTGCAAAGAGTCTCTAACGAACGTATCTTCTGACGTCAAAGAAAAGACTCTGGAAGCCGAAAAGGTGGCAGATGACATTTTCAACGTTACTAAGAAGCGCGAACGTGAATCGCAGGCTAGTCACAAAGTCAAAGAGCTGGAGATGGCATGCAGGGAAATTTCCTCGACAATGGTGCGCATACAGACGGATATTAATTTTAAAAAAGAAGCGCTCGAGGCAGAGGACAGATCTATTGCTGAAATATCCAGCAAGATTGACGACGAGAATGCTAAAATTGAACGCTTGACTGCAGCCCTCAGTGGAATTAATTCTAAATATTCAGAGGCCGATGCGACACGAACAAAATTGCAGTGCGACCTGGCACGAGATGAAGAACTGTTGCGTTCGCTGGAGACGGGTCTGTCTGTCACTGACACATCTTCTGAGACTGGATATGCTAAACTACTGAAAGAATCCAAGGATCGACAAAGCCAAGCACAAACCGCCCTAAAGCAGGCACAAATGCGAGCAAAGGCGCTCAAGTCAGAAATTTCTGGAATGGAGGGCAAGGTAAAGAGCGCCACAAAAGATAGTGAGATGGTTGTAAAAAAGATTGATGCATTGAAATTGCAAATTTCAACACTGGAGACGGAGCCGCTAGGAGAAGAGCCAAGCAGTAATATTGGGAGTCTTATTAAGGAGCGTACTGAATTGGAAGCAAATCTGTCCCTCATCCAGGAAGAACTGGATAGTTTGCGCAGTGCTGTCACTAGTGTCGAATTTAGATACAGCATTTCTGATGCAAATTTTGATCACGGCAAAGTGAAAGGTGTGGTGGCCGAACTCGTCCATCTTGATGAATCGAGAAAGGATTATTCAACGGCGTTGGAAGTCTCTGCAGGTGGTCGTCTGTATAATGTCGTTGTTGAGGATGAGAAGACTGCGGCCATTCTCCTCGACAAGGGAAAGCTGACGCGCCGTGTAACCATTATTCCGCTTAACAAGATTCAGTCTCGATCCATTCCTAGTGAAAAGTTGGCGTTGGCAGACCAGGTCACCAAGGGACAGGCCAAGGTAGGCTTGTCACTGATCGGCTATGAAAAGGATGTCTCAGAGGCGATGCAATACGTCTTTGGGGGCACCTTTATCTGCGATAACAAAGAGTCGGCAGCTCTGATGGCTTTTGACCGACGATTTGGTCATCGGGCTGTTACGGTTGATGGCGATGTGTACGAGCCTTCTGGAACTCTATCGGGCGGGTCATCTCCTTCGTCGGGAAACATTATTGCCAAGTTGAATAGGTTCCGGCAGCTCACAACAAACGGTGCCGAAATGCAAGCTCGATTGGATGTTGTCAAGAAGGAAATTTCCGTACTGGAAGGAAGACGTCGCGGCCATATCGAGTCGGAGCGAAGCTTGAAGGCTAAGCAGCAGGAACTGGCAACCCTGACGCGTCAATTTGAACTAAACTCCTCCGGACAAACTTTGGAACGCTACAAGGCAGCAAAAGCTGAACTGGAAGATGTTGAGGGTGAAATTCAAAAGCAAACCACAGTTGCAGAACAGGCCGAGAAGGATTGCGCTTTGTATGAAACTGAAATATCCGAGCTAAGCAATGATCGAGAGGGAAAGCTGGCCTCGCTGACTGTATGCAAACTGTGATCAGTTCTCAACTGTTTAGAAACAAATTGGTACATATAGAACAAAACTTTCCAAAGGAGAAGCTGCCTTTAAAAAGATTTCCGGGGAATTCAACAACCTGAACAATGAGCTAGGTTAGTCGGCTGCTCCTGTTTAACTATTAGATGCATCCAAGGGCCTGATTTCAAGTTTGCAATTACAAAAAACTCAGTCGGAGGACTCTTTACGAGGCACCATTGAAGAAGTGGCGTCTCTTGAGAGCGAATGTCTCAGTGTCATGGTATGAGCACTTGTGGTTCCTAATCAACTAGACTCAACATACCGGTTTACGAGTGAAACTGGATACTGAACAAAGGCATTTACGTCAATATGACAACGAGTTGAAGGCCTTGGATGCCAAAAAGAGCGAACTGGAAGAGCAGATTGAATCTCTAGGCTTGGAGAGAAAGAAGCTTGAAGATTCCATGATTTTGCTTGAGAAGGAGGTTAAGAGACTGTCCGATTTCTTGCAAAACTTGATTTCTGGAAATCCATGGATCAATGACTCCAAGAGGTAGAGACTATTTACTGATTGGTATTATTGTGTAGAGAGTTTGGTGTTAGCGGTGGAATGTTCGACTATTCACAGTACAACATGTCAGAGGTCGAGGGTCGGGTCTCTAAACTTGAGGGACAGAAGGAGACGCTGCGGAAAACGATCAACTTTAATGTCATGGATATGATCGACCGAGTTGAATCCAAGGACCACTCCCTGAAACAAATGTTGTCCACAGTGAAGAATGACAGGGGCAAGATTGAAGGAACCATCACCAAGCTCAATGATTACATGTTGGAGGCCTTGCACAAGACTTGGACCAAAGTGAACTCGGACTTTGGTCAGATCTTTGGCGAACTTTTACCTGCAAGCTCTGCCAAATTAGATCCCTTGGAAGGGCGGCCGATCACCGATGGTCTCGAAATCAAAGTATGCCTCGGTGGGGTGTGGAAGCAGAGCCTCTCCGAACTCAGTGGTGGGCAGCGATCATTAGTTGCGCTTTCCCTGATCCTATCCCTACTACAGTTCAAGCCAGCGCCCATGTACATTCTGGACGAAGTCGACGCGGCCCTGGACTTGTCGCATACCGAGAACATTGGACGACTTTTGAAGAGCCGATTTAGGGGATCACAGTTCATTGTCGTCTCTCTAAAAGAGGGCATGTTTGCAAACGCAAATGTGCTCTTCCGGACACGTTTCCGAGATGGTGTCTCTGGCGTGGATCGTTCCACCAATATTGCTCAGGTCGAACAAAAAAAGACTGCCAAGAAGACGACTCTTAAACTTCGTTCCGCCCAAACCACTACCGCCTAATCCGAATAAAGCGCTTTATTATGTATCAGAACAGTGTTCAAGCAGACTTGATATAAGTGGGCTTCAGGGTCGGCGGGAGGAGCTTGATAATCTTCTCAGCCTTCTCGGTATCCTTCACCACCAAGGTGACCAGGAAACGGGGAGTGCGCGCCTTGAACTTGACGTTGTCCTTGTTGCGCTTAATCTTGATGGCTACATGCGTTAGTCAACGGACGAGAATGTACATTTGGTGTCCTTGCTGTTCACCAAGGCCAAGAACTCTTTGATATCCTGGATCTGTTTCGGCTACAAATTTAGTATCGGCGGGATGGATGGAAGGGGGATTGGTGGGTGTAGGGATGTGTGGGAAGGTACTTACCATTTGATATGAGGCCTGACAGGGGGTGTCCGGCGGACCAAATGTGTCGAGATGACAGTGCTATTTGCATAAATATGTGTAGTTATGAGAGAGTATATATATTTGGAAGGGTCTAGTATCGCCCTGGAGCCATTCGTCCTCCTGTAAAAGGGCTTAATTTCGGCCTGTTGCATTACTTGTGTACTGACCATGCAGTGTTAAATAGTCATCAATCAGGAGAAATATAGTATCACAAGATCAACTAGCTGACTAGATAAAGTGTTGAGAAATTTGCAAAGGTCACGTGAAATATGTAATCTCCCCTTATATGACCAGCCCGCCCGCGGGACGGTCTATGCTTTGGCCTACGCTGTGGATTGCGCTCCTTCTTGGTTTAGTCCTCCGTGTCTCGGCTGTCCTCTACCTCGTCGACGAAGAGGGCAAAAGGACGGTGCTTAATTTAGACAACGCCTTTGATGACTGCTCCGTACGAGAATGGCTACACAAGATGAACCTCTACCTACAACCTGGTCGGATTGATTTTGCCGGTGCCACTAAAAGTGATTTGAAGCAACTGCCGATAAAGTTTTTTAAAGACTATGCGACTGACGAACAGCTGGTGCAAATTTGGGCTATGGCAGGAATCCACGCTTCGAGGTCAGAGCATATTAAAGCAATTTTGCGAATTGCAAAGACTTGTGCCCCTGAGCCCAACAACCCGAAGGCTGTTAACATTCGACATGCGCAGCTGCAGCCGCGAAGACGTCAAGAACGATCCTCTAGTAGCCCCTCTACCGGCAGCTCTCCTCCTTCTGACAGTGTCACCGGGGGCCGACATGTACAACCGTTGGACACGTTTCTTGCAACTGGCTTTTCGACATCGGACGATCCCAGTACAACAGGCGATAATGTGTTGATATTTGACTTTCTTGGGACAAAGTAGCCATTCGTTTTGTATAAAAACATTGCATGCCCTTTTCTATAGCGTGATCGCAGGTGACTAAAAGCTCTGTCCTGATCCTTTGTCCATTTTTTGTGTTTTCATTCGTCAATCTTTATAGTATCAACCTGTCGCGTAGTGGGGATAATACTACGGACTTTTTCAAGCGGGAAGAGAACCCGCTCATTTTTAATCCAATAGCCCTTTTATAGTCTCCCGAGTTGCATAGTAATAATCCTCAAATGGTAAGATATAGATCTCATTATCCTTCATCGATTGTTCTGATTATCCCTTCTCCAAACTAGAGAACTATTTCCAAAAGACATACTAATCAGTCTTCTACGTCACAAACCGTCCAAGTTTTGCATTATCAATCGCACACTCTTTTTGCCACTATCAACCATCCAAGCTTTGTATTATCAATCGCCCACTTTTTTCATCATCATCAACCGATCATCTACCTTGTATATTATGGCCACCCGTCCATTTTTATATTTTTATCAACCATCCACTTTTACAATCTTGCCGACCGTTGACTTGCTACCGACCAATGAGAGTCGGGCAGTTTGAAAGCTGTCAACCTATCATCCAAAGGGCCCGGGAAGCACATGCCAGGGTTCTCAAAAATGTTGACAGTTCAGGCAGGCACAATGCTTGCTGTCTTTGGCTACTTTTCGATAGCATCGGCTTTATTAATGGGCCAGGTACTGAATAATTTGGGGCGTATGGAGACAAGAATGTTTGACCTGACCGAAGCCATGGCTACCGTCGAAGACTTTCAAAACTTTGTGCCGCCTGGTTTAGCCCTGGGCAAGATTGACTTTGCACTCGCCACTGTTAATGAACTGCTTTGGCTGCCCAAAGACTTTTTTAAATCCGCTAGCGATGGCCAGATTCAGCAATTGAAATGCATGTTTCTAATGAAAAGCCCCAATGCTGCGGGCGTGAGAGAACTCGTAGAGATGGAATTTCTCGATCGCGGCCTGAAAGAAGCTCCAAAAAGACCAATTGAACACCCAGTTCGGGACGGCAGCCAAGAAAAAAGGGCCAAGTTTCCAAAGTCTCACCTGGTGCCACATAAAACTAAGCAGAATCGAGAGAATAATGGGTTCCAGGGGAAGGATACAAATCCTGTTAGCAAGCGTCGCATGTCGCCTTTAGAAGAGTCAACGACAAATATTCCATCTCCTGTCCAGCAAACAACGACCTTTTTATGGCCCGAAGTAAATGTTGGGGGTAATTTCGGCTCAGCCAGCGCTTCCCTTGGAGCTTACAATCCTGTCGGAGATGTGAATCGAAGGTACACTACTGCCCACACAGCACCATCCCATTACAGTCCCAGAAAGCTTGGAAGCAGGCGTCCGTCTTTAGGAGAAGATATGCAATTCGAGCTTGAAATGTAGACGGATAATGTCTGGTCAATTCCATAAAGATAGATGTTCAGTCACTGATTCAAAGAGGTAGCACACGGCGAATAAAACACGGTAAGTGACTAGATAAGACGTAGTATAGTCCTCCATTTGCGTTGATACAGAGTATCATGTATATTTGGCGAGGCGATTTATCAATTGATTGGCGTAAAAGTGAAAAGACAGACACTGATAGTGCATTTCAACGTAGACCCAATCTCGAATCCAAGACCAACTAAAATTGTTCAGGTAGAGTATTTCTTTTGCCACAGGCGAAACTGTTGTGTGGTAGAGTGAGCAGTATGCTGCAAGCATATGTCGTAGTGGATAGGCTTAAATGCACATTTCACTACTGAAATAGAGCCACGAGCCTCTGCTGAAGCTTCTAACTTGCTACCTCCACCATGTCTGGCCTATCCGGCGATAGTGACGGCCGATGTGATAAATGGATCTAATCGCAACTCGACTTTTAAAACCCAGCATCCCTAGAAATATACGCTTTAATTTGATTATAAAAGCTACAACTGGCATTTCCAGCTGTAGCCACAATGTCAGGTTGCAGAGTCAATAAGTGTGCAATTTATGAGCCCCGGGGGTCATGGATCATTTTTTCTTGCTGCTCGGTCTGGCGCTATGCCTCGTGCCATGCCATGGCATCCTATACATTAACCAGCTGCAGGGTAAGGTAGCTCTTTTTGCCAATGGAAAACGTATCAGCACGATTGCGAGTATGCAAGACCTTCTCCCTCCTGGTGTCACTCTCGACAGAATCCAATTCGGCGAGTGTACCGAAAACGATTTAACACAACTACCATTGAGCTTCTATAAAAGAATGATTACCCGGGAACAAATCTCGGATATCGAGGGGCGATCTTTTTATGATAACGCAGACTCATTAAGCAATATCCGTAAAACACTCAAGGCACGTGGGGAGGAATTAAAGGACTCGACTTCTGGCGGACACAGTTTTGACCATGGGAGCTCCTCTGAGCACGTATTTTGGTTTGAGGACATACCAAGAAGGAATGGGAACAAAGTAGAGAAGACTGCTAGCGAGACAAAGGATCCTGATAACGGAACGAAAGAAGAGTCGCGGAGCAGAGCATCATCAGGGCCTTCCTGGTGGAAGTCTTTTGAAGAAAAATGGGACGCTGGATCCAATAAAGCGTCAAGCTCATCCGAGTCGCTCGTGACATCTCCAGGGCCGCATTATCGGAGTGCTGCTCCTGAGCATTTAAGCAAACGCTCCCCCAACAAGCCCTTTACTACTGCTACAACAACGACGACGACAATTGGGTCGCCCGATGAGATTGATGTTTTGCATGATGCTCTTATAAGAGGGATGTGGCAGCTTGAAATCGGCAACATACACGCTAAAGATGCAGCCCGTGGTGGAGACATCCGTTTGGATTCAGGCAGATACAGTACGAATGGTTTGTATGAATCGTCAGTTTCAAATTTCAAAGAGGAAAAGAGGAGCCGGGAAAGGCTATCCGCGGGTTCATCATCTTCACGCAAGAAAGCAAAATCGTCTGATGGCTCTATGAATGAAAAAACGAGTTTCGGCTCTCGAAAAGTTCCTCGCCAAGAAGACCTGTCCAATGTCCCTAAAATCATTGAAACGAAAGTTGACCCTATGTTGCCTCTTAGACAGGAACCTGTGGATTGGAATAGACTTTCTGTTCCAGAAGATCTTCATCACAAAGGGACAGTATTACAACCGGGAAAAAGATTCAGGAGCGTGCCGATTACGATGCCAAACATTCTCCCCGAAACTGATAACTATCGGAATAGCTTCATGCCATTCTCCATGGAATTACCACGCAAAATGGATCATAATCAGGGAAGAAATTTGAGTCGAACAAAAAAACACGTGAGACAATAATAAAGTGCTTTATGAGCGTAGCAAGTTGCGATAATCTTGAATGATCTGCTGGATTTCACCCAGCGATAGACTACGAATATCGTCAGTGGCAAGAACCTTTTCGCGCAATCGTCTAATTTCAGGATGTAAAGCCGCAAAATTGGCAGGTTCTGTGGCAGGCGAGGCTCCTGCGGAAACTTCCTTAGATGCCGCGGCCGATGAGGCTCTGCTGCTCCTGGAGCGGAACGTGTCAACCACTGCGCTGCCAATGGCCCGCGGAACAAAGCCAATGGTATTCATAAACGTGCTGGCCACGTCAGACAGTGGCTTTGGTTCCTTGGACAGGGCATCCTGTGACGCCAGCATACTGTAGATGGGAGTGGTCGAGCTGACCTGCTCAGAATGCAACTTTTCAATCGTTGTAATCGCAGCAATCTAAACACATTGGTGGACGTTGTGCGAGTACAATATTTGTGAGACAGAATGCTGCTTCGCCAGAGAGTCGTGAATGGTCCCTGTACCGTTGGATATATCGGACATTGGAAATGAGATTGTGTGGAATCTGCTCTATTATGATCCAAACAATGATGGGAATCAACAGATCGGAGCTGGCCTCGTTATTGCTTGAAGCGATTCCTTTCACAAACGAAAGCAAGCAATCGAGCTTTTCGTAGGGAGACTCGACTTGTCCCGTCAGCTCCAACGCCGCAATCGGGTCCTTGTAGGCTTCCAAAGTGGGCTCCCCAACGGCCTCAGAGCACAGAGAAGAAAAGGAAACGACTCCCTTAAGATGCTCAATCTTTTCCACAAAGAGACGGTCCTGCACAGCATCGTCCAAATCGGCCGGCTGATAGACCATACTGAAGCACTTGCTGAAAATATACTTTTCCATCACATCTACTGAACCGTCCAGCTCGTCCTTTTCAATACCGATCCAAGCAGGATTGACATCCAACATGCTGCGAATATCCTCAAAGAATCTCTGCACTGTCCTGGATTTATTCTCTGTAGAAATGTTGTTCAGTCCCAAGAATTTCAGCAGTCTAGAGATATAGCAAGGTTGCGTAGCCGTACTTTTTGATTTCTTTGACGATGGGAGCGGCGGCAGGATCACGCAGTTTAGCTAGCAATGTATCACGCCAGGGGCTAATGTCAGGTCTAACGATGAGCACTTTCTGAGTACTGTTACGAGGAAACCATGAAAGAATCCACACTCGAGGCTGGTCTGACGTGACTGTCTCCCGGTAAATGACTTGCATCAAGCACAACAACTCGAGCGTCGAGATTATCAGTGTCAATGGAAAACGTGGACTCTACAGGATACTCATTCTTTGGCACATTTGAGAGCTCGGGAAACTGATCCAATTTCTCAGGATCATCCACTGTGCAAGCATCCCATAACACGACCTTGGACCTACAATCTCCGACATGCAAACATTGCGTACTCGCTTACAAGACCGAGTCGGCCAGCAAGTGAGACGACCTTCTGCACGTTTTCCTCATCAACTGATGTGACTAGGAAGCAAGTGTCCTTGAAATGAGCTGCCAATGTGGCTGCATCCTCCATCCAGCTCGACTCCCGACCCGGAACTATAAATACAGCCTATCCATCAGCACTGTCCGTTAAAATACCTTCTTGTTAAGCTCCTTTAATTTAGCGAGCTGCTCTTCTAGCGTGCCTCCAGAAAACAGCAGCTCAAGGAACAGACTCGCATCAAAAGGCTCCGGTATCATGCAGTTTACGGGAAATTGATTATGGAAAAGTTTACGACTTGGCGGGTATGAACACGTTATGGACGCTCATGTTTAGGACCCTTCTACGGGAATACATCCATTCCTTCCCGTCACTGTATACTGGATAAGCATATAAATTATGTGTAGGCCTCGCGAGAGCGAACCATTGTTGATGGTGTCTACCAGATTGTAGGACTCGGTCTGGCATCTTTCCGGTTGCCAATTCTCGTTGCCCTGATTGCCAACTGGCTCGTCTCGCTAGTACTTGTGCAAATGGTCATGGTAGCTACAATTCCATTCTGACTATCAGCTTGTAGCTCCCAGGTTGGGATTCTCAATTCTCCGAATCATAGACAACGTTTTCGGACGATTGGTGCTGTTCACACTGGGCTACATTTCGATTCCCTGCAAACGCATGACATTCCGACCCAGTGAGGAGTTGTCATTAACGTTGGCGAAGCGGGGTGCATCAGGCGAAGAGGACGTTCATTCGGGCGATATAGTAATCTGCAACAGTCAATCGCCTGTTGATATCATCTACCTCTGCATGAAGTAGACTTGTAGTTTGTTGGTTGACAGACGTAGATATTCGCCAACCTTTACCACCACCAATGCCGAGACAGGAAAGGTGACGGCGTGCTCTCGATGGTTTGCATTCTTCAATCATGTAAATCCCGGAGCTGTGGAGCACGGCCATGCCACCGAGCTTTCCAAGTTTGTGGAATCAGCCCATGGACCGGTAGTGGTCTTTCCTGAAGTACCCACTGAAAGTAACCACGTAATTTGTAGGGAACCACTAGCAACGGAAGGGCGCTGCTCCCATTCACTGCCGACTTGTCGCATCTGCCAAAGAATCAACGGATCCATATTGTCGGGATGAAGTATCTGATGAGTAGTGGCTCCTTCATGCCCACCTTGGCGCTCACTGGCAGCATTGATATGCTAAAATTTTTTGCAACTCATTGCCGACAGTGGTATAATGTGATGAATGTTAAATGGATCTGCTCCACCTCCATCTACAGCAACGGACATGTGCCGACTCCTGAGGATGAAACATTCAACTCTAAAACTTCTGACATAATGTCGCTCCTATTACATGTCCGCAGTGTAAGTCTCTCTTTGCGTGAAAAGGCAGCCTTTCTCGCAACGTATTACCGCAAATAAACAATTATGTCTACACTGCACACAATGAGATCTCTTGCGATATGCCGCAAACAACCCAAGGATATATGCACATTTTGCAATATCCGTAATGTGGGTGATTGACAGTCCTGCAGCCCTTTTACCAATCATTAACTGTTACCTACAGCCGACACGTAGGCAGTACTCTCGTTGAATAAACAGCCCTGCTTGCACACCACACATAATGGGATCTCTCACGATATGCCGCAAATGGACCAATGATGACTGTATTGTGTTACGTCTTGATAGTACCTATACATGCGCCTACGGCGAGCCGTCCATCCGGTAACACCAACAGCTCGGGCATGGCTGCACCGCTTCCCTCAGACATTATGTAGTAATCATCGGCGGGATATCGTTCGGTTCGTTCGAATTGGTGGTAAATGACAAAGGAGATGATCATGTAGCCTGTTAACCACATGTAGAGCAGCCCACCCACCAGGTACTGGTTGGAGGAGATGTAAACGCGCCAGGCAGACGGTGCCATTAGATAGATGGGAAGGTGGGTAAGGAGAATGGAGACACAGAGCATGGCAATGGAGAGCAGTGCGTCTTCTCGCGGACCTACAGGATTACAAGCGGCCCTACAGCCTACCAAACCGAACGGATCGCACTTCCCTATCATTTTGTTGACGAAGCGTGCCCGTAACATTTCTGGTGCGACCAGCAGCATCATTCTCAAGACTAACGTCCTCCATACCCAAACATTTCTAAATGCCATATTTGGACATTGTACATTTTACAAAGAGTCTCTATAAAAGAGTGATTATGTACTAAGGACTTAGTGTCTCCGCCGATGATGACTAGGCGGATGTTGTGAATACCGATGGTCTGGTGGGGGCGGTGGAGGATATCTTGGATCGTGCGGAGGCGGTGGATGCCTTGAGTCATGGGGAGGGGGATATCTTGGGTCGTGTGGTGGAGGATATCTTGGATCAGGTGGCGGGGGATATCTCGAATCGTGCGACGGAGGATATCTTGAATCATGCGGCGGAGGATATCTTGGGTCATGGGACGGATATCTGGAATCATGCGATTGATGGCGAGAATCATGCGGTGGTGGGTTATGCGGCGGCGGATTATGCGAGTCATGCTGACTGTATCTGGAATCGGCATTAGAGGGATGGCGACGAGACATGTCCCTATCATAGCCTGGCCGCATTCCGGGAAACATGCCTGGAGGAGGACGCATCATTCCCGGAGGCATGGGCGGCATTCCGGGCGGCATGGGTGGCATTCCCGATGGAACCGAAAACGGTCTCATATTGGGAGGGGGCCGCCATGTGGGATGCGGCATGGCTCGACTCCCACCTGAGGACGGTGGACGCGGTGGACCTGGTCGTCGATCTGAACCCAGTCCAGGGAGTGCTTCATCATCCTCCTCCTGTTGTTGGTTGATGGTCGGCTCCATAATGCCCAACGCCTCTGCAGCCTGCTTTCCAAGAGTAAATTTGTCTTGCACAGTGTCTCCTGGCCGATGTCTGCTCCAGAAACGAGCCGAACAGTCCGCTGAACCGGATGTGAGGACATGTCCAAGCGGATGCCAATCCAGAGTCCACACAATTCCATCATGTGCTCCCTCCAAGGCCCCAACCGGCTCCTCTTGGTTATCGAGATGAAAGTAAATTGCTCCCTCCGCACCGCCACTGGCAAAGAGCGTTTCATGTACTGGATGCCAAGCCACCGCGTTGACTTCCTTCTTGTGCGCTCTATAAGTCTGAATCTCCTTCAGCGTTCGGATATCAAAGAGTTTGACAATTTGGTCCTTGCTGGAGGTGAGTAGCCAATTTCCATTTCTGTTCCATTTGACATCCAAAATTGTGTTCTTGTGGCCGTGCACGGTGGCAATATTACTTCCGCTTTTGGGGTCCCATAATTTTACGAGATTGTCCTTGCTGCCCGAGGCGAGCAAGGCCTTGAATGGATGCCAATGGATCGTCTTTACATCCCATCCGTGGCCCGTCAGTGTGCGTTCCTCAAGCATCTCGCCAAAATCCCAAATCTTTACTGTTCCGTCATCAGAGCAAGAGGCAAATTTGGCATCGTTAGGGGAAAAGGTCACCTGCCGCACGGGCTCCTTGTGTCCGGGTAGGATTTTGAGATTGTTCATGGAAGGTTGCCAAATCTTTATGACACCGCCATGATCGCCGGTGGCGAGAAAGTTGCCATTGTGGCTCCAGCTCATTGCCCGGATTGCCGAGTCATGCGCCTGCAGGATAGTCTCAAAGTTAAATGTCATGCCATTCCACAGGGTGAATTCGCCCGTAGAAGTTCCCGTCAGCAGTCTCCTTCCATCTGGCGTCCACTAGAAACATTAGTAATAATGGACATGCTCCTACCCGAACAGCATTAATGGGACACCGTTGCTTGTTGAGGGACAAGTGAACAAACTTTGTGGTCACGGCATTAATTGGATTCTCCGGGTACGCCAGCGGTGGTAATAACTAATCTTAGTTACGACACAGACAGACGACGTACATTTATTATGTGGTCGGGTGTAGCCTGCAAACTGGCATAGAGTCTCTTGTGCAAAACCCCTCGTCCCGTGACGCCCACACTGTCTTCGAGATAGCGCATAATAGATGCGCAATGGTCAATGGTGCGCCGCGTAATTGCTTTGCGCATCCGCTTGCCGTCATAGACGACCCGTCCGGACGGCACCAGTCCACCTTGCTGCTGCATCGTCCAGCCCCTGAGCTGCGCATCTGGATTATTGCCGAATATACTTTATGGATGAATTTCCCGACGGTACTCTATCATATTGGCTGATTATAGATGAAACATTACTGATATTGGACGACTCTAGAGTAGGTTCTCCGCCCGTGGTATGGTCCCCATTGTCACCTAAACATCTCATTCCCTAGCCTCCAATATCATCCCGTGCCACGCCCTCCAACCGTCTGGGAATGGACATTCAAGGAATTCCTTGGGAGAGTGCCCGCATGACGCGCGCCGACTACCGGTTGCAACGGATGCGAGAGTATGCTCACCTGGAGATGCGTCGTGAGCCTCCCATATACATTGGAGAGGACTTGCAAGAGACTGAAGCAGAGGAGCCGCCGATATATGCATTTTCATACCGGAATAGAACTCCTTGCTCAACACAGCATTTCCAGTTGAGGCACTTGGTCAGCGCCCCAACGCTGTCCAGTGTTTATTATACTTGTAACTTGGTGAGCCGGCTAATGCGGTAGATGGTGGGGGAGTGATGGTGTGGAATCCCACTGCAAATGAAGATGGGCGAAGAATCAATTTTAGACAGTTGGTGGGGGCACATAGTCGCATTAGTACGCTCTGTGCCACACCTGAGTTGATTATTGCGGGCGGATTCTATGGAGAGTTGATCATGCGCAGTTCGGTATTTAAGGGGGAAGAATTGGAGGAGGGAGAGGACACTTTTCATATTCGAAGGATGACCAATGATGAGAACGGCATTACGAATCACATAACACCATATCATGATGCATTTCCTGGTACCAGCCGCTACTTGGCTCATCTGTAGAGAGGTTTCTAGTCTCCTCCAATGACTCGTATGTACGCATGTATGACGCAGAGAGTGACAAGGTCATCCCCCTCATCAGGAGAGATGTTGCCATAAATGCGGCAAAGATGTCTCCAGATGGAAGGGTTATGGCCGTTGCCAGCGATTCAATCAATGTAGATATTGTTGATGTCAGGACAGAACAGTCAGTACAGGTATTGTCTGGTCATATTGGCTTTTCCTTTTCGTTGGACTGGGATCCCTCAGGAAGCCTGCTTGCCTCGGGTAACGAGGATCACACCTGTCGCATATTTGACATCAGGAAATCTGAGACATTGCATGTGCTGGGATCACGGATGGCTGCCGTTCGGCAGGTGTGCTTCTCTCCCACTGGCGATAGTCTTACTGTCATGGAGGAGAGCGATTTTGTCTCTTTCTACAATGTAGCCCGTGATTTCCGATATTCTTCAACTGTTGATTTTTTCGGCGAAACATCTGGCGTCAGTTACAGTCCCGATGGAGAGTCTTGCTTTGTTGGATGCTGTGAACCAGAGCTGGGTGGTATTTTAGAATTGAGGAAGCCGCAGATTCCCATCTTTGCGAATTTTTTTTAATAAATGTATTGTGATTTTTGGAGTGTCTAATTCGTGATGCATTACATAGTGGGGGAATTGCCATAGATATGCGAGTTGGTGGGATATATTCAGCTGGGTACTGGGTACTGGGTGCTAGGGGCTAGGCGCTGGGCGCTGGGTATTTGTCCAAATATGAACAGAAGATCCAGAGCCGAGAGTCAGAGTAGAGAGAGGAAAAGATTGGCTCCCCAATGCTTGGACACCATACCGGCAAGTCCATAAAAGTCAGTTGATGACAAACGGCCCTCTGTCTCCAATTTATATTGACATTGTGGCCATACCCCCATCACACAACAAATACACTCATCTGTTTTAATTCTTGGGCTCGTCTCCGCAGCCTCGCAGCCCCGCATTTTCTGCAAAGCACCAGCCAATCAGCCGAATCAAGCCGTTCCAAATTTAGTAACATTCGTAGCACGAGTTTAAACGGCCGTGTTAGCTGTTTGGTAACGACAATGCCTGCTACAACCAAGGATATGGATCTAGAGATACCGAGAGGAGTAAAATACCTCTACGGAACTGCTGGCTTCCGCATGAGGTATGAATCTTGGGTTTACTAGACTGTAGAGCGGAGGTAATGCTTCCAGTAGCGTATCGTGTCGGAATGCTAGCGGCAGCGCTGAGTAGTCACTATGATGGACAATTTATCGGGATTATGCTCACAGCCTCGCACAATGCCCTTCCAGACAATGGTGTGAAGCTTGTCGCTCCTACAGGTGAGATGCTACCCTCCTCTTGGGAGCACGTTGCCGAAGTCGTTGCCAACTGTCCAATGGATGAGTTGGAGACTGAGCTGGCGAAACACTTTGGAGCAATAGGAAAATGCTCTGTGGTGGTGGGTATGGACACTCGACCAAGTGGCCCTGCATTAAGAGAGATGGTCATGAAGGGCGTTAGGAAATTGGGAGGAGAGGTGGTGGAGATTGGGGTCGTGACGACACCAGAACTACACACTGCAGTAGCCAGACTCAATCGTGAACCACACACGGTCAGCCAGCTGGAAGACGATTATATCGTGGGCTTGGCATCGGCATTCCAGCCGGTTGTGGGAGTGCATAACAAGGTGAAAATAGTAGTAGACTGCGCAAACGGGGTGGGCGCCTTGAAAGTGCAAAAGCTAAAGAAGAAGATGGCAAAGACGGGATATGAACTGATTGTGGTCAATGGTGGAGAGGCAGAATTGAACCACAACTGCGGTGCTGATTATGTCAAGACGGGGAACTGTCCGCCACACGGAGACTATAAACCAGACGCCGTGACACACTTTGCCTCCTTGGATGGCGATGCTGATCGGCTTGTTTACTTTACATTCACCGATGCTGGGACATTCCAGCTGATTGATGGGGACAGGATGAGTGCGCTCATTGCAATGGCAATCAAAAAATTGTTACAAAAATCCGGTCTGGCCGATTCTATCACTATGGGAGTGGTGCAGACGGCCTACGCGAACGGCGGATCCACTGAATTTATCGAAAAGACGCTCGGCATCCCGATAGTATGCACACCCACTGGTGTCAAGCATCTCCACAAGGCGGCTTCTGGGTTTGATATTGGAATCTACTTTGAGGCGAATGGACACGGGACAGTCTTGTTTTCTGAAAACGCCACTAAAACCCTCCGCACCACAAGGAACGAACATTCTGAGCTTTTGTTGGCTGTAAGTCGGCTGGCAAATCAACTGGTGGGCGACGGGATCGCAGATATGCTATTGGTAGAGGCCATGTTAAAGATTACCAAGCAATCTCTGAAGGATTGGGCGGCACTCTACAAGGATCGTCCCTCCTGCTTGATAAAGACCGTGGTGAAGGATCGAACAAAATTGAAAACAACTGACGCTGATCGCTCCATCACAGAACCAGCCGGATTGCAGACAGAGATTGATAGAATAACCGCATGCGTCCGTGGGGGGAGGGCGTTTGCGCGTCCATCTGGCACTGAGGATGTTGTGCGCATCTTTTCAGAAGCCACCACAGCAGAAGATGCAGCCAAATTAGCCGCCGACATTTCTGCTGTGATTGCCGGTTATGGAATTTAATAGTAAACGGTATATTATTAAATTCGCATTGCATGAGCATGACCATATTCCAGCGTCTCATATTTTTACGGCCAATAAGGTATGGGGGACCTGCTCTCGCTGCGGCATTCTTTTACAGTTCCAAGCCAAACAACCAAACGGGCTGGACCTTGCGCTGTGGAGCATACTGCGCCCCGAAGGGGCCACTGGATGCAAAACGAGAAGCCCGGCTGGAATGCTGTGGCGAGGATTCATTTGCAGTGGTGGAGAATCAGTTTCAAAGTGTGGTTGCGGTGGCAGATGGAGTGGGAGGATGGCGTGCAAAGGGGGTAGACCCGTCAAAGTTTTCGAGGTCGCTGATGCGCCATTTGGAAGCCATCATTACAGGGACGTCGGGGTGGTTCCGGAGGGGAGAAAGCCCATTGGCGTTCATCTCGCCTACAACCCTCATCAGGCAAGCCTTCTGGAGATTGGTTGGAGGATATCACAGCGGCAAGGAGCAACCATTTGGGAGTAGCACAATTTGCGTGGCCTGCCTCGATCGGAGTAGCGGAACCCTCGAAACTGCCAATCTGGGCGACTCTGGTTTCTTACTCCTCCGTGGTCGGGAGGTAATACTCCAAAGCCGCGCCCAACAACATCGCTTTAATGCGCCATATCAGCTAACCTTGGCCCCTGATGGCAATGTTTCTGACTGCTCGCACATGTCTGCCCCCCACGGCTGTGCAGTGGAGACGGGCGACATACTGATCCTTGCCACTGACGGTCTCTGGGATAATCTTTTTGAGGAGGATGTAACTCGATTAGTTGCGATGGGAGGCGAGCCGATGGAGATGGCAAAGCGGTTGGCGCTTGAGGCAAGGAGAATGAGCGAGAAGGACGATTATCAATCACCGTTTAGTGTAGAAGCCACACGGAATGGATTGAATAGGCTGGGCGGAAAGGAGGATGACATCACAGTCGTTGTCGCAGTCCCCCAATACATAGGAGAGGCCAGTGTGGAAAAGTAAATGTACAATTTGTTAAGAACCATTGACAGTCTAAATCTATCGGAATTCGGTATGCGTGGGCTTGGATCCTGATATCAGAATTTCAATGCCAGTTGTCAGAGATCCCCATTCCATTGTTGAGACTCAAATGTCAATAATCTCTTCCTCATCCCCAGGAATGAGATGAGTGGGCATGGAAAGTTTTACCAGCTTTGGTTTCCTTTCCATTGTCTGGAGCACCGCTTTAAATTCACCTTGGGCATCCTCTGCTAGGGTTGCACGCAGCTCCTCCCGAAACTGCATTAGCACTACATCCTTTCCATGGGCGCGTTTTGACTCTTCCTGCACTGCAACCAGTCGTTGCTGTAAATACGAGTCGGGATGTCTGCCTGAATCTATGTGTTGAAGCAAGGCTAGGGGGATGGGAGTGCGGTCTTCTATTTTAGAAAGCTTGGCCAGCAGTGCAACGTATTCGTGAAGTGTCGTCTCTAATTGCGGCTGGCTAGCACCGTCGTCTTTAAAGTCACAAATGAGCACTCCCAGTCTCTTGGTCAACTCTTCTGCCAATTCAACCGATTCCATTAAATACATTTATTCTTAATCCTTGTCTATTTGGGCGATATATACATTTAGAAGGGTGGTGAGAGAGACGGGAGGAAAGATGTGCAATCCGCCATCCTCAATGGTAGCCACAAAATTGGCAGTAGAAGTGCCATGGAGGGAGGTGAGGTGGAAACGCTCCGACGGATAGTCAGCCGGCAATTCAATACCCAAAGATTCATCACGAATGCGACAATGCAAAGAATAGCCCCAGGGACATTGTTCGAGCCGCATCAATAGATCGGGATGACGTCGCTGTATCGACCGCATCTCAGTAGTTAACATTACTTTCGTCACCTTGACATTAATATTTCGTAGATCTACCTGGGTGCGACTCACACTGCAGGTGCGCCGACTGGAAATTGGCTCGTCCATCTGAAAACGCTTAGAATTGATCCAACTGATGAGGTTACGTTCGCATTCCTCTTCTTCCACAATTTCCTTGGGGGCTTTTCGTTGTTCACTGAGAATGGCAGCAATTTCGTTGGTGTAATGCTGCACCTGATCGACCAACGTTGTTGCTGCCACAACGGACAACAGAAAAACCCTCCTTGGTAGCAGTTCGAGCTGTTTCTGCACCTTGTCCCGCAGTCCAACATAGACTTTGACCATTTCGGCATCCAATCCTGAGCACCGCGCCAGCAGTCGTTCCATCATGGGCAGGGCTGACCGTAGACGGACCATCTTCTGCTGCACCACCATTTGGTCGTGTTCACTCAGTTCAAGTCCCTCCAACTCGTCGGAGGAATGACGACGTTGCACTTGCTGCATGCGCTGGATTATCACCTTGAGGTATTCGTCCCGGGTGGTGGTGGAGGTGAAGACGTGCTGTTCAAATTTGTTGGCCAAATCCGTTGCACGCGTGACAGCATCCGGACCATCGCCCACCAAACCCAAAAGGAACCGCTGGAGCTTGGAGATGGCTCCGGCCCGTTCCTGTGGAGACACCTGTCGGTTCCACTTTTCCATTAAATTTACAAAACTATTTTGTTGTTTTGGTATTTACTGGAGAATAGTAGAACATTACAGTCCGATATCACTGACCGATTTCATGACATTATCCATGGACAATGGACCATTGCAGTTCCAGACAATCCATAACATTAATGCTCTTTTAGGTAAAATAATTAATTTCGTTTCCAGTGCAAAGATGGCTACCGTGGGTGCCATGACGATGAGTAAGCCTCAGGCGACCACTCGTAACCAAGAGGCCACCATCTATGTTGGAAATTTGGACGAAAAGGTGACGGAGCCGTTGCTGTGGGAGATGATGGTACAGGCGGGTCCGGTGGTGCACGTCCATATTCCCCGTGACCGCGTTACACAACAGCACCTTGGCTATGGATTCTGTGAATTCCAGACGGAAGATGACGCAGAGTATGCGGTAAAGGTTATGAACGGTGTGCGTCTCTTCTCCAAGCCCATCCGAATCAACAAGTCGAGCACTGACAAGCGAAGTTTGGACGTGGGAGCCAACCTATTTGTGGGTAACCTTGCGCCGGATGCTGACGAAAAGCTATTATTTGAGACGTTTATCCTGTTTGGAACACTGATACAGACGCCCAAGGTGGCCCGAGACGAGGCGACGGGTGTAAGTAGGGGGTTTGGGTTTGTATCCTATGACTCGTTTGAGGCAGCCGATTCGGCAATCTCCTCCATGAACGGCCAATATCTGTGCAATCGACCTGTGACAGTAAATTATGCGTTCAAGAAGGATGGACGTGGAGAACGACACGGCTCGGCAGCAGAACGACTGTTGGCCACACAGACGAGAAAGGCGCTGGCCGAGAGTGGAGTAGTGCCACTGGCACCCAGTCAGTTTGCATTACAGATGCAGCTACAGATGCAACAACAAGCACAACAAGCCCCCCTACATCTCCAAGCCCAGATGATGTATCCATCCAATGTTCCCGCCGCCATGTATTATGGAAATACTATGGGTAGTATGAGTGGTGTTGGTAGTATGAGTGTTGTGGGTAGTATGAGTGGTATGGGTAGTATGAGTGGTATGGGTTCGATGAATCCGATGGGCTCTACTGGTTCTACGAACCCTCAACAACAATACTATGCATATCCTCCACAATAAACTGTAGATTATGAGAGTAAGAGAGTGTGAGAGTATGAGAATGAATATCCCGCATTCTTACATCTTTATTGCCGATGTTGAGCAAATAAAGTCAAGAGTCGATCAATAAGAATCTGTTCAATCTCGCCGTTTTCGGAACGTATTTCAATATCCGGATCGGCACGACGCACAATTGTGATATGATGTCTTCGCTCGGTTAGCACATTGGCCAACACACAGTGGTGTTGGTAGCGTTGCAGGGCAGCACGTGCCTTGTCCATGAGGAGAGCGGCGTCAGTTTCCAGCTTGAAGGAGACTATGAATGCATCGGGACACCATATTTTGACAAGTGGTCGGATGACCTTGGGCACGGGTTCGAGTCTCAAGGTCAAGGTTCCCTCATCACTCTGGATCTTATGATCGCTCTGCATAATGACACGCACCATCAGAAACTTACAAGTTGCGATTCGGGGAGATAAAAGTCTGAGACGGCGGCAGCCAGATACAACATGGCATTCCGTCCCAACGGCGCAAGCATCTGTCCAATCCGTTGCAGGAGGTACAAATAGTCAGCGACAGTGTAGAAATGCACCGAAACCAGCATCTTCCGCTCATGCCGATACTACAATTCAGCCCATCTAACAAAATACATGGTGGTTATTGCGGACATCCTGTGCAACTTGGGAGACAAACTCTTCCTTTACACACAGATCATCTCCTTCGGGTACATGGAACATGTCCAGGACCAATTCGTCGGCGTGTCGGTAGTGACGAGCAAAGGGCTGCAGACTGTATTGTCGATGCAGAAAGATGACAGAGACGTCGTTCTGTAGGAACCATCTTCAGATGAGTGTGGTGCAGATGGTACTCGGCACTGATGGCGCCCCGGGTTCCGGCGGAAAAGTTGTCCAGGAAGCGGACCATTTGGCGCTCCAAGGGCACAATGGTTCCGCCCGAAGTGACCAACACAACGGGACCCTCTCTCCCTGCCAGGAAACGCTGCACCGTGTCCAATTGGACGTCAAAGTAGCCCTCAGTCCGGACGGTGGCAAAGAAGCTGTCTTCCTGCGTGTCGGCCATGTGGCCAATCATAAGGTGGATGGGCTTGTTTACACGGAATGGAGCAGCAGGGCGCATTCGACGGGGCGGCACAGTACACGGCCGACAGCATCGCCCGATGTCAGCAATTGGCGCAATTCATCAAGAAACGTTTGGCCATTGAGGAGGAATATGCGAAATCGCTCAGTATCGCCACGACAATGTTGTGATTAGTAGGAAAGCTGTGCAAGTCCGTCTCCCTTACGCCTTTGCAAGAATCCAGCGGGTTTTGGTTCTGGGGCAAGAAACGTGTTGACTCGGGAATACCCAATGAGGATATTACCAAAACGTACATTGGCAGTCATGCTCATCCATTCTAGGAGTCTGTGGAGTACATTCTATGAAATCATCGATGACACCTCCCAGGTGGCCAAGTCCCATGTACCGTCGTTGCAATAATCTGATGTTTGTAGACAGCATTTGCAGAGTCGCTGCAGCACCAATTGCTGGAGCCACTGAGCGCGTCGATTCGGGATATGGTGGGAGGACGGATGCAACTGGTGGAACAGGGCTCTCTCCTCACCAAGGATCTGCATGACGCTGCGATTGCTTTGAAGAAGGCACGCAAAAAGTTTGATCAGAGCAACAAGGACGTTACGGCACATCGTACGGCCCTCTCCTCGGCGCCGGAAAACACTCCGCAATGGGAGCGGTTGCAAGTCAAGGCACGGGCGGCGGAGGAACGGTTTGCAGGAGCACGGCAGACCTTTCGTCTGCAGGAGGAGGCATTGAAGAATTTGCAGAGCAAATTGTACAGCCAAGAGTTGCCGCGTATTATGGGACGACTGCAGCAACAGGAGGTGCAGCGTAGTCGGGAGGCGCTTAGTTACATTCTTGGATTGATCGAGTTGGAACGACGCTGTGCTGTGATGAATGAAAATTATGCCAATGACATGGCATTGAAGCTGAAGAATATTAATTTGGTGGAGGATGAGCGTCGCTTTACCCGGGCCTTTATGGCATGGCCCGTTCCGCCGCCTCCCATGGAGCCCCGTCTTCCCCCCAGTCACACAGTTGCAACTGAAATCCCTCGCACATTATCAATGCCGCCTGCCTACGAGTCGCAATGTTCGGGCCAGGCGTCGGTGCCACTGCGCCACGCCACCGGCTCAGCCATCATTGGCATTCTGGGGGATCATCTTCGTCACCAGACCATTGAGGGACCCTCCCAACCGCCCATGGGACAATCTGTGCCGGCGATTGTATAATTGGGTGGAGGTAGAAGGGAGGGATTTAAGCAAAGATTGTTCTCAAGTCAATTTTGCCAATAAAGGTGAGCCTGATAGACGTGGTAGTAAGGGACGTGAGCGATGAGGATGAGGGATTGAGAAAGGTTCATATGACAATCCAGTCTACCCACTGGCCAATGAGCAGGAATTGTAAATAACAATGGTTTTGTTGGATCAATCAGCGATTATGAAAGAGTACATTATATCAGCAAATCAGAGATAAATGATCTGTTGATAAGCGAATTATTTCATTATGACATATAGACTACCACCTTTGACACACCGGATTGTGGATCGCCATCTGCGTTTAGGCCGCTAATGGGGAACGGATACTGCTTGACAGGATCTCTACTGCCACGAAAGAATAAATACACAGATTGCGTTATAATAGCTCTACTGGATCAATTGGACTGACTCGACGGATAAATATTTTGCAAATAATATCCAACTGGACCGATGGCGCCGAAGAGCCTGTTAGTGTTCCATCACAGCGGCGAATACCGAAAATGGCGTTTGGAGCATTGTCGGGTAGGGACAATCATTGGTTTGGTGTCCACCAAAGGCAATATTCATGAGGGCCATTACTCTCTTTGTACTCTCAGTCCCTTTCCCTCATGTGTAGTGACCTTGGCGCGTCAACAATGTGACGTTGTTGTCGTCAGTCTCGCCACCAACGAGGGCCAATTTGCCACGTTGGAGGAGTACCAAATGTTCCCCCGACATCCCGCTGAGGATCTTGAGCGACTGCAAGAGTGTGGGTTGGTGGATGTAGTGCTGTTGCCCCCCGTGCAGGAGTTGTTCAAACACGGCTCCCAGCACGGGGCGCGCGTCTATCTGCAGTCGGACATTGTGCCCTTTGACTATGTCAATACGGACATTTTGGAAGGCGAATGCACCATGTTGGCAAAACTACTAAACCTGGTCACACCCACCCGAGTCTATCTGGGTCAGAAAGACCTTGTACGTACCCGGGTATTACAACGCATGATTGATGATTTACAATATCCAATTGACGTCATTTCCATCCCAACCGTGCGGGCTGATGATGGTGCTGCCTTTGATGCCCGACTCCTCCGTCTCAGCATTTCACAACGAGACATCGTGGCCGCAGTATATCGTGCCTTGCGTACCATGATTTCCGCCTATCTGGGAGACATGTTTCGGGCCGACGTATTGGTGGAACAGGGTAGGGCCACCCTAGCAGCTGTCGGACTCAAAGTCAATTGGGTTCGGGTGGCACATCCGTTTGGTTTTCAGGATTTGCAAGAAATTGATCCGGCTGTTGGGGCAGTGGCCTTTATCAGCATCACAATTGGTGGAGTAACCCATACGGATAATGCCATCTTGGCACCTTTAATCCCTGCCCACGAACAGACTCTCTGGTCACTGGTCCGATCTGTGGGAAAATCGGATAATAAACCGCAATCCTAGTATTATCTGAAAAGTTAGCGCACATACGAGAGGGTAATGAGTCGTCCGTGTGGGTGATAGGCGTAGTAAGAGAGTGTGGTCTCTGCAAGAGCACATATGTGTGACGTAGAAGACTGATTAGTTGGGTACTTGAGAATGGTTTCCTAGTTTGGAGAAGGGATAACCAGAACAATCGATCAAGAATAATGAGATCTTTACCATTTGAGGATTATGTTATTTGTGAGACTATAAATGGGTCGTTGGATTGACTGAATAAATTCTCTTCTCACCTAAACTGGGCCGTGGTATTATACCCACTACGCGATATATGCACGAAAGAAAATGTCTAGTCTATAATATATGCTATACGATCTACGGACCAGGAGTGGTCTCTAGTACAAATCTCAGAGCATGGAGAGGGAAGATTTTTATCTATTCAAGCGTATAACTAGCTTGGATCTTTCCTTTTTTGACAGATAGGACCAGGCTCTTTTCTAAATGCTTCTTAATAGCCTTTTTAGAGAATGAATATGGCGACTTTTTTAACACTTTTTTGATGCTGGATATAGAGAGAGAGTTGTCTTGGAGCAGCTCAGCAAGACTGGTGCGGATATCCGGTTGTGTTTGTGTCTTGACAGGTGACTCGATAACAGTAGGCGGTTGAACCATCTTTACGGGGACCGGCAGCTTTTTCTTTTCATACTTTTCCACCTCGGTGATGCAGGAGAAATGCTGCCGATAGTCGACACCCTTGAAGCTTTTGTAACAGTCGATGCAGGAGAAAGAGGCCTGTCTGCACCGCTGGGCGTGCATATCCAACTTTGGCTTCTTCAGGGTCTCCTGACACGCATCACACACGAACGACGGCATCCGGGGTTGGCCATAGAAATGATCAGTAGTATATCCTCCAACATGGCAGTTGTTATAGAATAACAGGTTGACTTTATATACTGTGATTTCTAGTCCTCCACCTCGTGATATAATAATTTATAATTCAGTGGCCCATATTCTAATGGCTGATAGACTCGAATCATGTAATTGGGCCTACTATAATTGACCCTCCATTCTATTGTTCAAGATGATCTCACTGGCACACCATCACATTAACACACATGAATACACTGACACACTAACGTCACACTGACAACACATCCAGGGTCATGGCGTTTTGCTTCAACTGGCCCGACTTTGACCCCGTGGTGGTGGAGCGTGCACGGGGAGAGCTGGAGACGGCCTTGAACCGTGGCAGCAAGCCGTCAAACATTTGTGACGTCATTCGGGTGCGTTCATTGCACCTGGGAACACAGCCGCCGGAACTGGAGATTTTGGAAATTGGGGAATTGTCGGAGGACCGGTTTCGGGGCATTTTCAAGCTCACCTATGGAGGGGATGCGCGAGTAGTGTTGCAGACAAAGGTGCAGGCAAACCCGCTAAACAGTGGGTCGAATTCGGGGGTGGCGGATGCTCCGCTCATTGTGCCCCTCGAATTGCAGATTAGCAAGATGAAACTGCGAGGAATCTTTGTTTTAATAGTGTCTTTGGCACGGGGAGTGACAGTGTCCTTTAAAAATGCTCCATTGGAGAGTGTCCAGGTAAACTCGACCTTTGATTCGGTGCCATCTATTCGAAACCATCTCCAACTGGAGATTGAACAGCGACTCGCAGATTTTTTCCGTGAAGACTTACCCCTGACTGTCCATCAAATGTCCATAGAAGCCATCAAGAATCTGGCTGAACATATTCCAACTCCATTGCGGACCGCCGTACCCTCAGGTTACTTTCGGAACCGGCGGACATCTGAGCCCCCTAGTCGGGATGTATCAGCAACTCCCTCTCGGGCCTCCTCTCCCACAGTGGATGGAATTGCTAATGCAAGCAATACGAGTGTGAACAATACTTATGACGAGGTTTATTACTTTCGTCGGAACAGTGTCATTCATCGGACGGTCAGCAAACACTCCATCTGCGATCCGCTGGCCGGACCTGAGATTGTAGATCTCCGTCGACGTAGCAGTACACTTCTCGAAGATCTTTCAGGTATGGCAGCCAAACTACCTTTGGTGGGGGAAGATGTTAAAGAGTGGTTGGAACACTGGATGGAACCGCCGCCGACAACAGATCGATTGGAGGGATTAAGAGATCCGATTTTATTCCAGTCGGGACGGTTTGGGACCCAGACGCTCGTCATTAACTCGGGAACAATGCAATTGAGCATGTCGAAGGAGACGGTGGAGGGACTGAGTGGGACAGCAGACCAGATTCTACGTCGACCAACAGTATACAAGGCCCTTCGGAGTAGCACCGACCATTTCCGAGACGACCCTGCCGATGACCGTGTCCGTCTCTTAGATCCCGATGAATTCCGTTCAGTGGATTCGTTGAGTCTACGTCCGAGAGTGATGGTAGGGGGACCAGTTGTTATGCCATCACGAATGCCCGTGTTGGGGACAACAGCTCTGCAACGAGCGGTACAACGAGGTTCCTTGACGGGAAGATTGCAGATTTTGCGCGTATTGCAATCCAACCCACCCCCCTTTGATGCAATGCGCAGCGCCAATGTGGTGCATAGGTCCACTCCCTATGGAAAGGACCATTAATGCAAAGGCGGGTTATTTATTTGTCCGAATTCAATATGCCCTGGTCGAGGCAAAGTTTGCACGTACGTTCGAGTCGTGCTTACAACTCCACCACGCACACCACCATCCACCGTCATCCATCGCGTCCCCCCTAATTATGCCCCCCGACTGGCTCGAAACGGGCGAGGCGACGCCCGTCTGGTCAACCGACTCCAAGCCGCCCACTCCCCATCCGGAATACCATAGTCGGATTCGCTGGGTGGTGCTGTTCCTGTCATGCTGGATCATGTTTGGCAATTATTATGCGTTTGACAATCCATCCGCGTTGAATCGACCATTGCGGGGACTATTGGCGCCGCCGGGAGACGAGGTGCTTTTTCAAGACCGACTCAGTCTGCTCTACTCCCTCTACTCGGTGCCCAATGTGGTGTTGCCCTTCTTTGTGGGACGTCTGCTGGACCGCCTGGGGAGTCGCGCCATTCTGTTGCTGTTGTCGTTTCTGGTGGCGGCGGGCCAATTCCTGGTGGCATGTGGATTGCAGTCGGGCAACTTTGGATTGATGGTGGGTGGACGTATGCTGTTTGGTGTGGGCGGCGAATCGCTGGCGGTAGCGCAGTCCCGACTGGTGACGCAGTGGTTTGCTGGAAAGGAGTTGGCCTTGGCCATTGGATTGAATCTGAGCATTGCTCGAGTAGGCACCGTAGTCAACAACATCTTGTCGCCAATAGTGGCAGAGCATTGGTCCGTGCCTGCTGCCTTTTGGGTGGGGTTTTTCAGCTGTCTTCTTAGTCTGTGCTGTACTGTGGCCACCATTGTTGTGGATCGTTGCTATCATCACTTTCATTCCGACCATGAGCACATCCACAAACAGTCCTCCTCTCGTCGACGTGCTGCCAATTCCGACTTTGATCATGGATTCTGGGTTCTTGCCACCATTTGTTTCCTCTTCTATGTACATTTGCCTCTTGGTGTTTCATTGGTAGGGCTGCATGATTCCTTATAACAATGTGGCGTCGGATTATCTGCAGACGCGCTACTTTGGAGGCAACTTGGTGGATGCCAATTTGGCCATGTCCATTCCCGACACGTTGGCCATGGTGCTGGTGCCATTGTTGGGAATATATGTGGACAGACATGGGAAACGCATCAGTCTGATTATGTGTGGGGCCGTGGCGTTTGCAGTAGGTCATGCCATGTTGGGGATGGGATCGCAAAAGGTGGTGGCTTTTTTGGCATTGAGTGTCCTGGGCTTTGCATATTCCACGTTGCTGTGTTTCTGGGCCTGTGTGCCTGCGGTTGTGCGACATGCGCGTCATTCCACCGCCTATGGCATTCTCACCTCAGCCTGTAATTTAGCCGTCACTTTGATCCCACTGGCAGTTGCTCCCATCATCTCTACCGACGCCTCTTATGGCTCCTGTGGTCTGTTCTTTGCGGCTTTGGGGGCCACGGCTGTGGGTTTAGTTCTGGTCCTGGGAGCCCTGAACCTCCGTCATCATCTTGGCCTGGAATGTCCCTCCGCTCGATTACGACCTGCCATTTCGCTTTCTGCGCCGTTGCCCGTCCTTTCTGATCCCGCCTCCTCTCGCAGCTCCACCCCGTCGGTGGTAGATTCACTGATTGTTGACATTCCCCCAGGTACCTTTTGATTTAGTGACTTGAACACGCAGAACAGAAGGTGCACCGCTTCGAGGTTTTCGACGACAGTCCGATCCGATCCGGTAGCGGCAGTTTGGGTCGTGTCCCCCCGTGTATGCATATTTCTATTGAACGTTTGGATTGTTTCGTTTTATGACTCTCCGTCCGGATTTGCTGTCGTTTATATAATAAAGATGTGAGATGTATGTTGGGCGGGGGGCTAGTGTGGGGGGAGGTGTTAGATGTATGTAAATAGGGGGAGAGGTGAGAGGAATGCTAGGTAAGATGTGAAAAACCATCCTATTAATATGTTAGGTGTGTTATGTGAGAAATCATCACATTAACATTAGGCATGATATGTAGGAAACTATCACACACTAATCATAGAATATGATGCCATCTATTAAACAGATAATGGGTCTTTACAAACTTTACGCTATTACAAACCTTGCACTAATACAAGCTTTGCACGGATCAAGACCTTTCTGGTCTTTTATCTACGAACACAGCTTTGTCGCTCTTTTCGGGTGCGACGCTGGGATCTAGTCTTGTGCCCCCGTCGCCTTTTGACTGGTTTGATTACAAGATCAGCAGGAGTGGGCGATAGGAACATTTTTGCCTCTTTCAGTATAGTCTCTCCTGACACTGCCAATATCCTGCTTAGTCTCTTTCCCAGTTTCTGTTGTTTTTCTTTTATCTTCATGCGAGAAGGGGTAGAGGGCGTCTCTACATCCACAGCATCCACAGTGCGGTTGGTCGACCGACCAAAGAGCAGAATCCCCTCCATGCCCCGGTCACAATGCTCGCCCCGCATGAGGAGGCATTGATACGATTCGACCCGTCGACCCATCAACTGCGTCGGGTGATGCAGTGTCTGGAGCGCACAGGTCGCACTGTGTGTATGGCGTTTAGCTCAAATTCAGTGCGGATGCTGCAACGACCCACCGCAGCCTCCCTGCAACTGACCTCTTGGACAAGTTTCACCGGAATTCAACTGGGTATCAGCATGGTTATTGGCGATATTTGTTTTGAAGTGGAAACTGCTGCCTTGTTGTCCGTGTTGCGGGCAGTGGAGACCCAGTCGAGTGGAACTATGACAGTTTTGTCCCGTACCCTGCAGATTGTTGGTGGGGAGAGGGTGGGAATTCCTGGTTCAGTGTTGCATGAATTGTCCATAACCCCCACTGAGTCTGTCAGTGAGCCTACAGTGGCCCGTCCCCACATTACCTTTCATTTGCCGCTTGGGATTCGACGTGTGGTTAGTCTGGAAGGCACAGTGGAGGTGGCCGCAAATGCCGCAGGAACCGTAGTGACAAGTGTGGAGACGGCGCTTTTGACCTGTCGATTGCGTTATTCGGGTGTGCGGGTGGTACAGGGAGGATTGGACGATCGACAACGACTTATTTCCATCTCTGTGCCAATCAAACTGTTGGGTCGCACGTTGGGAGTGCTGGGCTATCTACCCGGTGCGACATTACTATGTTCCATCATTCCTGATCAGACGCTGATTATCTCAGTTTCTTTACCCGATCAACCTAATGTAATGACAGTGTACATTCCCTCCTTTTCCCCATAACGCCATAATTATGGGTGCGTATGATTGAGGAGCGACCTACCATGCCATGGTCACACACTTGAGCTATTTCGTGATTACGAGTACCCCGTAACTCTTGTTTCATGACAAAAAATGTCGCGACTGAACACATTACTGAGCCTTTCACGACTGAACATTTAACGACTAGACATTTAACGATTAGACATTTTACTTGCTTCCAATGTTAGTCTCGCTCTTACTCTTGCTTTTAGTCTCCCTACTCACTTCCCTACTTCCCTACTCACCTCTCTACTCATTTCCCTACTCGCCTCTCTACTCATTTCCCGACTCACTTTCCCACCCACCTCACTACTCACCTTACTACTCACTTCCCTATTCACCTCACTACTCATCACACTACAAATGCCCGTTTATTAAATCGTACAATTAAAAACCGGTAAACAAACCCTCAAACATTTTCGAGTCAACCGGATCAGTTTCAGCTATTTCAGCCGGATATTCGTCGAAATTGCTCGTGTCACCGTCATGGGCCACCTTGGGACGATACGGGGCCTTGATCCGTAGCTGATACAGCAATTCCCATTTGACATCACGGAACCATGGATGACGCTTAATTTCTTCTGCCCCGCCCACTAGGACTCCCAACCGCTTTCCTGGATTCTTCTCCAACAGTCCCTCAATCAGACTCCGGGCCACTGGATCAAAGCCGGCAGGGAACCTTGCTGCCTGCTGCACAATGTTCTCATACAGTTTCATCTGATTCTCGTGGTAGAATGGCGGAGCGCCAATGAGCATTTCGTAGATCAGCACCCCTACTGCGTACCAATCCACCGCCTTTCCATAGCCACGCGACATGACAATCTCTGGCGCCAGATAGTCTGGCGTGCCACACAATGTCCATGTCGTCTCGGGCACAATTTTGGCAAAGCCAAAGTCTGTCAATCGGACGTGACCCTCACGAGTCATTAGGATATTCTCCGGCTTCAGATCGCGGTACACAATGTTGCGTTCATGCAGATATTGGATGGCCAACACCACTTCTGCTGCATAGAATTGCGCTACAAACGGCGGCAGTGTCTACAAACATGACCAACCACCCATTGTCCTACCCGCACTTTCCGCAGCAAACTGAACAATTCACCTCCACACACATACTCCAAAATAATGTACAGATGCCGTTCGTCCTGGAAGGTGCACACCATTTTGACAATAAACGGATGCTCCACTTGTGACAGCAAGAAACGTTCGTTATTGGTATGTTCCACCTGCTTCAGTCGCAATACATCCGACTTGCGTAACTTTTTCATTGCATAGAATTGCTGAGTGGGACGGTGTAGGGCCAGACAGACGCGTCCAAAGGACCCTGTGCCCAATGTACGGGTCACCTCAAAGTCTTCAAAGCGGAATTGTGGACGAGGTGTCGCAACCACTGCGTCCACGGCCGTAGTAAAGAGCTTCTCGGGCAATGGACTTGATGTGGTGCTGGACGGACCCCGCGGCTGCGAGCCACTTGTCAATGAGCTGGACGAGTCGTTGGTCTCCTTGGTCCGTCGGTCGCTGTGACCAAAAACCTTTTTGAGAAACGTCATCCTCTCCGCTAGGGTGGATGGATCACTCTTGCCCTCGGCGGGGGTGGATTATTACTCTGTATCTAATCGACTGCTCAACTCTTTCCTCTTTCAGCCAGCATCCCCCATTCTGCCAAATATAGAAATCATGCAATTGCATTACAACTTGGGCATCCGCTTTATTAGTTCGTCATCAAGGATCTTGTATGGGGGAGGGAGAGCACGCTGAGTACGCATTGGTGCGAGCGGTGATCGTGGCGATGACTCGTGGAGCAGATTATATTTACATAGATATTTGTATGTCGACATGGACATGTCTGCCGGACCATAATTCTTCTCTGGCGTCTACAGCATTAATAAACGGCCAAGACATGGTACAATGTGTCCAACCAGAATCGAGTCCGTGTTCTCCGAGGACACGGCCACCTGCACCTTCTTGACCAAAGACTCCAACGGACCGTGCACCGGAGGAAAGCTCTGTCGTCGTCCAACCCGCTCGGGAGCGTCGATTGCCGAAATGGCATGGTCCAAAGTCTCCATAATGAGACAATGTTCGTTTCGCAGCGCCACCAGGATCCGCTTCAGCGACTCTACCATGTCCATGTCATCCCGAAACCCGGATGCGTCCCTCCTCTACACCATCAACCACCCCCTTCCTCCCACCTGCAGCAGTTTCTCCTCCAGACGGGCAATTTCATCCTCAATCTTGTCCCGCTCCCCAATCAGCGCATCCATTAACAATAAACAATTTTCGTTACGTCCGTCACATGAGTGACAATGTCGCTCTGATGGGATTGCAGTTTGTCTCGGGATCGATTGCGGCATGCGGTGCTGTAACTGTCACCAATCCCTTTGATATGCTAAAGACCCGCCGGCAGCTGAACAATGAGTTGGGCATGGGTGGTGGGGGCCGGATTAGCCTGACACGGGTCTGGCAACTAGAGGGACTTGCGGGATTGCAGCGTGGCCTGCTCCCCGCCTACATTTATCAGATCCTAATGAATGGTACTCGTTTCATGGTATATGAGCCAACCCGGCTGCTCTTTCAACGGACACTCTCAAACAATGCACTACTTTGCAATGCAATGGCCGGTGCCGGAGCGGGGGGAGTGGCTGCCATGATCGGGACGCCCTTTAACCTAATCAAAACACGACTTCAGTCCTACTCGCCGCACTTTCAAACCGGCTATCAGCACGGCTATACGGGCATATTCCCTGCCATCCGCTCTATTTACATCCACGAGGGAGTACGGGGGTTTTATCGCGGTATCTCAGCCTCCGTTTTGCGCACTACAGCCGGCAGTGCTGCCCAACTCGCCTCCTATGACGGATTCAAGACGCGTCTTCTCACTCTCGGCTTTATCGACGGCATGTCCGTCCAGTTGGGTGCAGCAATGTGCAGTGGCGTAGTCGCCTGTCTGATTATGAATCCTTTTGATGTGGTAATGACGCGACTCTACAACCAAAAAGGGGAACTTTATTCGGGACTGGTGAATTGTGCCGTAAAGACGGTGAGGGTCGAAGGAGTAGGGGCATTATGGAGAGGATTGGTGCCGCATTTTGTGCGGATCGGCCCGCATACCGTGTTAACTCTCGTGTTGCTGGAACAGGTCCGATCCCTGCTAAGGCCCGCCTTTTTCGCCGCGTAGACTTTGTAAATATTGACTCAAAGAGATGAATACAATGTAAATAATGGCCTGTGAGAGAGACTATATTCCTGGTCCATGTATATGTGACGTAGAGGCAGAGGCAGAGGATTGATTAGTTGGCTACGTGACGTAGAGGCAAGGGATTGATTAGTTGGCCATGTGACATAGAGGGTTGATTAATTGGGTATTTGTGTGCTAGAATGGATCGCTTTGCTGAACATTTGGGGATAGTGAGATGTGTATTCATACCATTCTAGGATTAGCAATAAACAGACCCCCCTTTCCCGCTGACAGTCCATACTATTTATCCCCTACTACGCGACATATGCCATCATATATATGGACCAGGGAGAGGGTTTACACAGGTTAAGAGTATAGACCCGCGGCTCAAATTTCCAATAAAGAGCCTGTTGATGAGTGAATTGGTTGTAGTGGAGCTTGTGGATCCTTTATGGGCAGCTATCCTTAAGATGACAGGGATGGATTGTGGGGTCGCTATATGGATCGGGCTTGCCAATAACAAACAAATGCTGTTTAATATGGTCTTTAATACAACTCCCTCAATCGTCAAATCTTGTATGATCCCTGGATGGACAATTCAAATTTGTTATTGAGGCAGAAGTGATGCAGTTGTGTGCCACTAGACAGTTGCAGTGTAACAAATGCCTTAGAACGCTCGACCAATTCACTCTGTACGAGATTTTCGAATTGAATCTGGCAAGTGCCCTTTGTCGAATATGTAACGGCTATTGCACCACATACACTGCATCTGCGGTTTTTACTCCTCCTCCCAAGCTTACGGTTGAGGATTTAATCCTGAGAGCAACATGATGTTCAAAGCATCCGCACATTAAAGTTAGTAGCTTGGCAGAAGCTCATTCCATTTAGATAATTGTTGGCTAACCGCAATGACGGCAGCAAAGCAAAGCGAAGGTTCCTTTGCAGAGTCATAGACCGTTTCAGGGATCGTATCTGGCGTGCTCAAAGTGCTTAGCACGAGATCACCTGATTCCAGTCTTGATATACTCAAAAGTGCCCCAACAATAACAACATCACCATCCTGAATCTTTACGGGCGTAACCTTATCATCAGAAGTACGAGCCACAAACACTAGCCGATCTCCTTCAGGTCGGAGAAGAACTGCTCCTAGTGGAGGCCTGCCATGGGATGCCATAAGCAGCTGGTGATCACTACCACTATCGCCATCCTCCTGAAGAGCAACAATAAGGCCGTCCTCCTTGAGGGGATACCAGTCTCTAACTTTCTCAGCCCCCAAAGTGGTTTCATCAATATCACTATTTTTCCAGCGATTCATAAAGGTCTTCTTCCATCTAGCGCCGGCCTGGCAACCATCTGAAAATACAATTCGGTTATGGGAAATGTGGCCACCCATACTAGAATCGGCGATGGATAATCTAGCAAACCTACCCTTGAGAGGGGCTAACACTCCGTAATAGTGCCATTGAGCAAATCCAACTGGTGGTACGGTTTTCACTGTGGCGATTTGGGATAAAGAATAAAACTGTCTAGCTCTAGCAAACCATTTCGCTCGTCCCGATGGCTCTCTAGATTTTGCGGCATTAAAGGTTGCCGGAAATGCAGGGAGGGGCTGTCTGGCGTATGGTCTTACCATCATGTTGGATGCCACAGGCGGGGGTAGTCGCGGCTCATCGCCCCTTTGGAAATTGCTATGGGAAGAGGATTGCTTGTGATACACGGCTTGAGGAGGCGAGCAAGCACCCGGGAGGGTTCTTTTGGAAGATTCTTCCGGTCCATTAGACACAAAATTGAATATTGATGATGGATTTCGCGAAACAGAAATAGTAGCGACAATACAAAGCGAAGGCTCTTCTGCAGAGTTGTAAACAGTTTCAGCGATCATGTCCAGTGTGTCCAAAGTGCTTAGTAGGAGAAGACCCGACTCCAAGTTTGATATTCCGAGAAATGGTCCAACAATAACAACGTCCCCATTCTGAATCTTTACGGCCTTGACAGTATCATCAGACGTATGGGCCACAACGACTAGCCCATTTCCTCCAGGACGAAGAAGGGCTGCTCTCAATGGAGGTCTGCCATAAGATGCCAGAAGCAACTTGTCATAACTATCACTATCAATATCACTACCCTCCTGAAGAGCAACAATAAGACCATCTGTCTCGAGCGGATATATCTGTTTAACGTTTCCAGCCCGCAAAGTGGCTTCATTGACAATATAATTCGACCAAGTTAGATCGCCAACCCGATCTTGCTTCGTTTCCCTCTTCCTCTTGTAGCCATCTAAAAATACCATCCGGTCGTGATTAATTCGGTAACCCATGGCCACATATTTGCCCTTCATGAAGGTGGTTCTTGAATTGGGCAGTGCCACTCCATACATATGATATTTGGAGAAGGAAATTTGTGAATTCTTATATATCGAAAAATTGTTAAAGGAAGGTGCTTCTTTCATACCATCCCCAAACCAAAGTACACGGCTTTCTGATCTCTCAGGCGTTGGCTGCCTTGATGAATCTGCCAGTTGGTGAATAACAGGTCTGGTACTTGATTCTGGATTGGAATGTGGTGGTTGTGCCATTACAGTGCTTGCTATAGGCGCCAACAGCGTATTTCCTCCTGATTTTGGACCAGTAATCGGCGCACCAAACGACCCTACTTGGCTCAAATGCTCGTGTGAACCGCTTATAGTCTGCTCCGACTGAACAGAATGGCTTTTGGTATCTTGCTCCCGTTGCTCGTTGTCCATGTGCTTGTTGTCAGGCAACTTGACGATGAGCTCCGAAATAGTGTCCGCTGGAGCAATTGGTGTTGGGATAGCAACTACTTCAACAACAGGCGTTGCAATCTTGGACATTGGCGTCGGTGCAACTCTCTTCAATGATTCTAACGGTGCCTGTCGTGAGGCGCTTTTTGACAGTGGCGCCTGAGACCACTTTACTTGATAGACCTCATCTGAAGGAAGGTTGAAATCTGTTCCCTCATAAGCAGTAAAGTAAGGCGAATCGTCTGTAAGGAGAGATTTGCAAGACTCTTGACGATTCTCATCCGGGCGATACGCAAAAGTCATCTCTACTGCATGGGGAGGTACTGCGAGTGTTGACGACCCATCTTCATGTGTAGCATATAGTCCTGGAAACACATTGTCAACAGACCAGCTCTCTTCACTGCTCTCGCTTCGGTAGAGCCATGTGGGATTTGAGAATGAGCATCTGCACAGTCCAAAAACAAGAACCCAGAGTAAGATCATCAGACGGCCCCTGACCAGTATTCAGATTCAATTATCCCACTCGAGCTGAGTAGAATATAATTAAATATATTGAATATCCTATGGCACTCGGTATTAGACTATCTAGCTGAATCTAACACATGTCCTTTTTCGAATTTATAAAGGCTATTACACTATACACACTGCACTCACCATTATTACCTCAAATTCACTGTTGCTGTTTTTGATTCTGGAGGCGACGTGCGATTCAAAGCATCTGCCCATTAAAAATAGTAGATCGATAGAAGCTTATTTCATTTAGATAGTTGTTACTTAACGGCAATCATGGTGGCAAAACAAAGCGACCGCTTCTTATCCGTACCATAGACTGTTTTGAGAATCTTATCTGGATTGTCTAAAGTGCTTAGCACAAGAGCACCTGATCCCAAGGCTAATATCTCAGGAAGTGGTCCAATAATAACAACATCATCAGCCTGAATTTTTACGGATATAACAGTATCATCAGAAGTGCGGGCCACAAACACTAGTCGATCTCCTTCAGGTCGGAGAAGAGCTGCTCCCAGCGGAGGTCTGCCATGAGACGCCATATGCAATTGATGACCACTACCATCATCACCACCTTCCTGAAGAGCAACAATAATGCCATCCTTCTCGAGTGGATACAAGTCTCTGACCTTTTCAACCCCCAAGGAGGTTGCATTAATATCACCATCTTCCCAGCGACTCTCAAAGGTCTGTTTCCATTTAGATTCGGTTTGGCAGCCATCTAAAAACACAATTCGGTCGTGGGAACTTTGGCCACCCATAATCGAATTGGCGATGGATAGGTTAGCTCGCTTATTCTTTGGCGGCGCTAACACACCGTAGTAGTGCCACTGAGCAAAGGTAACTGGTAGCATGTTATCCTGCATAGTGGGTTGGGATGAAGAATAAAGGTTCCTAGCTCTGGCAAACCAGTTCGCTCGTTCTGCTAGCATTCCAGGTGTTGTGACGTTAAACATTCCTGGAGATGTAAGGATGAAATCCTTGGCGGATGGTCCTTCCATTGTCCTGGATGTCACAGATATGGGAGGCCGCGGCTCATTGTCTCTTTGGTGATTGCTATTAGGGACAAATTGTTCGTGATGCACGGCTTGAGGAGGTGAGCAAGCACCGGGGAGGGTTCTTTTGGAAGATTCTTCCGGTCCATCAGACACAAACTTGAATTGTGACGATAAATTCTGCGATATGGAAATAGTAGCGACAATGCAAAGTGAGGGCTCTGTTACAGAGTTGCAAACAGTTTTGGCAATCACGGCCGGTGTGTCCAAAGTGCTTAGTAGAAGAAGACCCGATTCCAAGTTTGATACTCCGAGAAGTGGCCCAACAATAACAAAATCTCCATCCCGAATCCTTACAGTCTTGACAGTATCATCAGACGTATGGGCCACAACGACTAGCCCATTTCCTCCAGGACGAAGAAGGGCTGCTCTCAATGGAGGTCTGCCATAAGATGCCAGAAGCAACTTGTCATGACTATCACTATCAATATCACTGCCCTCCTGAAGAGCAACAATAAGACCATCTGTCTCGAGCGGATATATCGGTTTAACGTTTTCGGCCCGCAAAGTGGCTTCATTGACAATATACTTTGACCAATTTAGATCGCTGACTCGACCTTGATTCGATTCCCTCTTCCTCTTGTAGCCATCTAAAAATACCATTCGGTCATGATTAATCCGGTAACCCATGGCCACATATTTGCCCATCATGAAGGTGGCACTCGTATTGGGCAGCGCCACTCCATACATATGGTATTTAGAAAAGGAAATTTGTGGATTCTCATCTATCGAAAAATCGGCAGAGGAAGATTCTTTTTCTACACCATCCTCAAACCAAACTGCACGGTTCTCCGTTCCCTCGGGCATTGAATGATTTGATGAGGCCGTCGGTCGGTGAACAACCGGTCTAGTCATCATTAGCGGATTGGAATGTGGTGGTTGCGGCACTACAGTGTTTACTATAGGTGAAAGAGGTGTGGCCACTCTTGAATTTAGACCAACAATCGGCATACCAAACGTTCTTATTTGGTTTGAATGCTCGCGTGGACTGCTTATAGCCTGCTTCGACTGAACAGAATGGCTTTTGGGATCTTGATCCAGTTGTTTGTCCTCTAGAAGCTCGATGCCAGATACGTCGCCAATGGGTGGCAGGAGAGTGTTTACTGGGTCAGCAGGTGGTGGAACATCAGGTGCTTCAACAACAGACGTCACAATCGTGGAAACAGGGGTCTTTGCACCCATGTATAGTGTTTCTACCGGTGCCCGTCGTAAGACACTTTTTGACAGCGGCGCCTGAGACCACTTTACTTGATAGACCTCATCTGGAGGAAGGTTGAAATCAGCTCCTTCATAAGCAGCAAGGCAAGGCGGATCATATGCAAGGAGGGATTTGCAAAGCTCTTGAGGATTCTCATCCGGAAGGTATGCAAAAGTCATCTCTACTGAATGGGGAGGTACTACGAGTGTTGACGACCCATCTTCATGTGTAGCATATAGTCCTGGAAACACATTGTCAACAGACCAGCTCTCTTCACTGCTCTCGCTTCGGTAGAGCCATGTGGGATTTGAGAATGAGCATCTGCACAGTCCAAAAACAAGAGCCCAGAGCAAGATCATCAGGCAGCCCCTGGTCATGATTCAGGTTCAATTACCCAACTGGGGCGGACGAGTTTACGTGGATGAGCCAAGCCCAGTCGAATCTAATATACCAGCTATTTTACAGCGTCCGATTAATGCAGTGTGTGATAGACTATCTACTTGAATCTGGCAAGTGTCCTTCATCGAGTAGATGGCGACTGCTGAAGGCTTGATGTTGGAATCAACGTGCAATTCAAAGCATACGCTTATCACAGATCGGCGGTCAGTAGATTGACAAAAGCTCAATTCATTTAGATAGTTATTGTTTAACCGCAATGATGGCGACAAGACAAACCGAGGGCTCACTTATAGTGCCACAGACTGTTTTGGCAATCATATCCGGTTGGTCTAAGCTACTTGGTAGGAAACGACCTGATTCTAAGCTTGATATCCTCAAAAGCGATCCAATAATAACAACATCACCATTCTGGATCCTTACGGATGTAATAGTATCATCAGACGTACGAGCCATGAAAACTAGCCGATCTCTTTCAGGTCGGAAAAGAATTGCTCCCAATGGAGGTCTGCCATATGATGCCATAAGCAACCGATGATCCCTACTACTACCCTCTTTGAGAGCAAAAATAAGACCATCCTTCTTGAGGGGAAGCAAATCCCTGATCCTTTCAGCCCTCAAAGTAGTTTCATTAATAATGCCCTTTTTCCAGCGATCGCGAAAGGTCTGCCTCCATCCAACACTGGAATTGAAACCATCTAAAAACGCGATTCGTGTGTGAGCAACCTCGCCGCCCATACTCGTATTGGCGATGGATAGTCCAGGGAGGCGCGCCTTCAAGGGCGTTAACGTTCCATAGTAATACCACTGAGCAAAAGAAATCGGCACCATGGTATTCTGCGTGGTAGTTTGGGATAAATAACAGAGTGGCAGAAATCTGGGAAACCAGTTCGCCCGTCCTGCCGACTCTTTAACTTTTGTACCATTAAAGATTTCCGGGGATGTAGGGGGGAGATGCTTGGTAGAGGGTTTTGCCATCGTTCTGGATGTCACGGGTGAGGATGATTGCGGCTCATTGTCTCTTTGGACGTTGCTATGAGGGGAAGACTGTCCGTGATGCGTGGCTTGAGGAGATGAGATGGCACTGGGAGAGGCTCTTTTAGAAGATTCTTCCCATCTGCTAGATATAAACTTGATTTTTTTGAGTGAATTCTGCGAAACGGAAATGGTCGCGACAACGCAAAGCGAAGGCTCTGCTGCAGAGTTGTAGACAGTTTCGGCGATCATGTCCAGTGTGTCCAAAGTGCTTAGTAGGAGAAGACCCGATTCCAAGTTTGATATTCCAAGAAATGGCCCAACAACAACAACGTCCCCATTCTGAATCTTTACAGTCTTGACGGTATCATCAGACGTACGAGTCATAGGCACTAGCCAACCTCCCTTAGGACGGAGCAGAATTGCTCCCAATGGAGGTCTGCCATAGGATGCCATAAGCAACTTGTGATCACTACCATCATCCTCCTGAAGAGCAACAACAAGACCATCCGTCTGGAGTAGCAATGTCCATTTAAAATCTTCAGTCCGCAAAGTGGCCTCACTGAAAACACGCCTTGGCCGATTGGCGTCGTCGACCTGACTCTGCTTCGCTTTCTTTGTTCTCTTGTAACCATCTAAAAATAACATTCGCTTATGACTAATTCGATAACCCATGGCCGCATATTTGCCTCCCAACAAGGCGGTTCTCATATTGGGCAGTGCCACTCCATATATGTGGTACTGGGGGAAGAAAACACGTGAACTTTTATCTACCGAAGAATTCGGAGAGGAAAAGCTTTGCTCTACACCCTCCTCAAACCAAACTACACGGCTCTCTGATCTCTCAGGTACTGACCGATGTGCTGCGTCCACCGATCGGTGAATATCGGGTCTGGTCGTTGATTGTGCATTGAAAGATGGCGGCTGCGCCACTACAGTATTTGCTGTGGAGGACAACAGGGTAGTCATCTTCGAGTCTAGACCGGTAATCGGCGCACTCAACCTCCTTGTTTGATTCAAGCGCTCGCATGGCCTGCTTATAGCCTGTTTCGGCTGACCAGGACGGCAATTGAGATCGCGTTCCAGGTGCTTGATGTCAGACACGTTGCCAATGGGTGGCGGGAGAGTGTTTACCGGATCGGCAGGCGGTGGAACATCAGGCGCTTCGACAGCAGACGCCACAATCGTGGACATTGGAGTTTGTGCAACTGCCTGCGATGATTCCAATGACTCCTGTCGCGAGGCACTTTTTGAACGTGGCATCTGGGACCACTTTACTTGATAGACCTCATCAGAAGAGAGATTAAAATCTACTCCTTCATAAGCACAAAAGTAAGGTGGGTCATCTGAAAGGAGAGAGTAGTGGAACTCTTGATGGCACTCAGCCGGGCGATGCGCAAGAGACAGTTCCAATGCACGAGGAGGCACTAAGAGTTCTGACAAACCGTCCTCATTTGTAGTATACAGTCCTGGAAACACGTTGTCAATAGACCAGTTCTCCTCGCTCCTCTCAATTCGGTGAAGCCATGTGGGCTTTGAGGAAGAGCACTTGCACAGTCCGACAATAAGAGCCCAGAAAACGATCATGCCATACTCCCTGGTCAGAATTCGGACCGATTCAATCACCCAATTTGAGCGGACGAGCCTACGTGAATAATCCGAGCAGAATAAAATTTAGTACGCGCTAAATATCTTATAATGCCCATTCCATGCAGCGCGTACAAGATTATCAAATAAAGGGCGGCTGTTGAATTGTATACGTTATATCTGCCGCCACCGGTGATTTGGTCCTGAGAGGAACGTTAAATTCAAGCATCCACCTGTCGCATAGTGGGGATAATACCACAGACGGGAAGGGGGGTTGTTCACTGCTAATCCTAGAATATTATGGATGCACATGCCGCGTAGTGGGGATGATACCACGACCCAAGTCGTGCGGAAACCTGTTCATTGCTAATCCTAGAATAGTATGGATGCACATCTCACTGTCCTCAAACACTCAGTTAATCAGTCCGCTTTATCACACAAATGTATCCCCATATTTCCAAGTGCCCGACCAATCAATCTACGTCACACACCTATCAACGATCTAAGGACGGCAAAAGCAGTTTTATTCAAACGATCGTTAGCAAGCGGTAATGGTGGCGGCAACACAGAGTGAGGGCCTTGCAGCAGCGTTGTAGACTATTTCGGCGAGTATTTGTGGTGCGTCTGAAGTGCTTAGTAGGATAAGACCAGACTCTACGCTTGAAATCCCCAAAAGTGGTCCAACAATGACAACATCGCCATTCTGAATATCTACGGCCCTGACGGTATCATCCGACGTACGATCCACAACCACTAGCCAATCTCCTTTAGGACGAAGGACAATTGCTCCCAGTGGAGGTCGGCCATGGGATGCCATAAGCAACTGACGACTATAATTACTACCCGTATGAAAGGCGATAACAAGACCATCCGTCTCTAATGGAGACATCTGCTTGAGATTTCCAGCCTGCAAATAGGTCGTATTTAAAGCACAAGTTGACCAATTTGAGGCAAGTAACTGGTTCTTCTCCGCTTTGCTACCCTTCTCCACTTCGTTACCCATCTTATAGCCATCGAAAAATACCATTCGACTATGATTGATTCGGAAACCCATGGCTCTCATTGTGCTTACCATGGAGGTGGCTCTCATAGCGGGCTCTGCCACTCCATACATATGACGCTGAGAGAATAAAGCCGGCGGAGTCTTCTTTCTCGGGACTTTGTAAGAGGAAAACTTTCGGTTTGCGCCGCTCTTAAACCAAACCGCGCGGTTTACTGGTCTCTTAAGCACTGGCTGATTTGATGTGCTTGTTAATCGGTTAGCAACGGGTTTAGTCGCCAATTGCGGATTAAGAGGCAGAGACAGTGTAGTCAACCTTGATTTTAGACCGACAATCGGTACACCAAACGTCCTTACTTGACTCGGATGCTCGTGTGGCCTGTTGGTAACCAGATTCGATTGAACAGAACGGTGTCCAGGATCTTGATCTGGTTGCTCGTGTTCCAGGTGCCTAGTGTCCGGCAACTTGGCGCTGGGCGCCAAAATAGCGTTCACTGGACCGACAGGTGATATAATATCAGGTACTTCAACAGTAGGCGTCATCATTGTGGGATTTGGAACCGGTGAAACTCTCTGCAAGGATTCTAATGGTGCCTGTCGCGGGACACTTTTCGAAAGTGGTACATGGGACCACTTCACTTGGTATATTTCATCTGAAGAAAGGTTAAAACCTGCACCTTCATAAGCATAAAAGTAAGGCAGATCATCTGTAAGGAGAGATTTGCGAAGCTCTTGGAGACCCTCGTCCCGAGGATATATAGAGACCATCTCCACTGCATGAGGAGGTACTGTGAGTGTTGACGCACCATCGCCATCTGTGGTATAGAGTCCTGGGAATACACTTTCAACGGACCAGTTCTCTTCGTAGCTCTCGCTTCGATAGAGCCACGTGGGATTTGAGACGGAACATTTGCACAGTCCAAAAACAAGAGCCCAGAAGATCATCAGGCGACCCCCTGGTCAGGGTTCAGCCCTTCAACCTGAAGGACAAGCTTATGTAAGTAGGCCGATCAGAATAAAGTTCAGTGCACCAGATAACCTATGGCGCTTGATATTAGACTATCTAATTGAATCTGGAAAACATCTTTGTCAAATAGATGGCGGCTGGTGGATTATATATATTGTTGAGGATTTAATCCTGGAAGCGACGTGCAATTCAAGCTTGTTGTTCAACGGAAATGATGCCGACAAAGCAAAGCGACCTTTTGTCCCCAGAGCCATAGACCCTTTTTGCAATCATATAAGGTGTGTCTAAAGTGGTTAATGCGAGAAGACCCAATTCCAGGCTTGAGATTCTTAGAAATGGTCCGACAATAACAACATCACCATCCTGAATCTTTACGGGCGTAACAGTATCATCAGACGTACGAGCCACATACACTAGCTGATTTCTTTCAGGACGGAGGAGAATTGCTCCCAGTGGAGGTCTGCCATAGGATGCCATGAGCAACCAATGATCCCCACTACTACCCTCTTTGAGAGCAACAATAAGACCGTCCGTCTCGAGTGAATACAAATCTTTAACCCTTCCAACCCCCAAAGAGGTTTCATTAATGTCACCATCCTCCCAGCGACTCTCAAAAGTCTGTTTCCATTTGGTGTCGTCCCTGTGACCATCTAAAAACACGATCCGACTATGGTCAATTATGCCACCCATAGCCGAGTTGGCGACGGATATGTTAGGAAGCCTGCTTCTTGAGGGCAGTAACACTCCATAGTAATGCCATTGGGCAAAGACAATTGGTGATATGATATTATTCTGCTTGGTGGTCTGAGACAAAGAATAGAGGTTCTTAGCATCAGTAAACCAGCTCACTCGGTCCGCTGGCTTTTCGGATTTCGTGCCCTTAAATGTCGCCGGAGATACATGGGTGAAATACCTGACGGGTGGCCTTCCCATTGCTTTGGGTACCACGGATGAGGGTAGCCGTGAATCGTTGTCTCTTTGGACACTGTTGTGGGCTTGGGGAGACGAGACGGCGCCAGAAAAAGCTTTTTCCAATAGGCTGGACACAAAATCGAATTGTTTCGGTGGATCCTGCACAATAGAAACAGTAGCGACAACGCAAATCGAAGGCTCTGCTGCAGAGTCGTAGACTCTTTTTGCAATCATGCCTGGTGTGTCCACACTGCTTAGTAGGAGATGGCCTGCCTCCAAGCTTGATATTCCCAGAAGTGGTCCAACAACAACAAAATCACCATTCTGTACCCTTAAGGATGCAGTAGTATCACCAGACGTACGAGCCACATACACTAGCCGATCTCTTTCGGGACGGAGCAGAATTACTCCTAATGGAGGCCTACCATATGATGCCATAAGCAACCCGTGATCCCTACTACCGCCCTCCTGAAGAGCAACAACAAGACCATCCGTCTCGAGTGGAGACATTTTTTTAAAATTTCCAACCTGCAGTCCGCTTTTGTTAAAAGCATGTATTGCCCAGTCTGCGTCACGACCCCACTTCCTTTCCCCATCTATCTTGTAGCCATCTAAAAATACCATTCGATCATGATTGATTCGGTAACCCATAGCCGTATGTCTGCATTCCATACAGGCAGTCCCCATTTTGGGGAGTGCCACTCCATATATATGATATTTAGAGAAGAAAATATGTGACTTTCCATCTATTCGAGCAACTTGAGAGGAAAACTTTTTTCCAACCCCATCCTTGAACCAAACTGCGCGGCTCGCCGACCTCTCAGGCATTGATTGACTTGATGTGCCCGCCGATCGGTGAATAGCAAGTCTGGGAATTGATTGTGGAGGGGAGTGCGGTGGTTGTGCCACTACAGTGTTTGCTGTAGGTGGCAGCAGCGTATTACCCCTTGGCTTTAAATCAGTAATCGGCACACCGACCGTCTTTTTTTGATTCAAATGCTCATGTGGCTTGCTACCAGCCTGATTCGACTGAACAAAACAATGTTTAGTATCTTGCTCCCGTTGCTCGTTGTCCATGTGCTTGTTGTCAGGCAACTTGACGATGGGCTCCGAAATAGTGTCCGCCGGATCAACTGGTGTTGGGATAGCAACTACTTCAACAACAGGCGTTGCAATCTTGGACATTGGTGTCGGTGCAACTCTCTGCAAGGATTCTAACGGTGCCTGTCGTGGGATACTTTTCGGAAATAGCACTTGAGACCACTTTACTTGATAGGCCTCGTCAGAAGAAAGATTGAAATCTGCTCCTTCGTAAGTAGCAAAGTAAGGTGGATCATCTGAAAGGAGAGACTCATAAAGCTCTTGGTAGCCCTCAGTCGGGCGATATGCCAGAGTCATCTCTACTGCATGAGGAGGTATTGCGAGTGTTGACGATCCATTTTCATTTGTAGCATAGAGTCCTGGAAACACATTGTCAATGGACCAACTCTCTTCGCTGCTCTCGCTTCGGTAGAGCCATGTAGGATTTGAGAATGAGCACCTGCAAAGTCCGACGACAAGAGCCCAATAGACAATCATAAGATATTCCCTGGACAAGATTCAGATAGGTTTAATAATCCGACTTTGTGTAAACTAGCTAAGCGCAATACAATTTGTTGCATATTAATTTCCCAACACTGCAATTTTGTCGGTACAATAACTTGGCAATGGTGTAGAGGTAGGTAGTAAAGACGCTTTGTCTGGTTCTTAAATTTAATATCAATACGTTAATAGATACTCGCTCGCTCACATATACAATGTATTTACTCGTATCTGTCAAGTGTACAAAAATCACAATGTTGTTTGAATGGAGACGTTCTCCAGTGTAGAATTTGGATCCTCGCAAACAGTCGCCAGGGGAAGTAGTGGATCACAAATAGCAGCCTCACTCTGCTCCGCATTAATGGACTCTGACGAGGGGGTCCTCGATCGCACTGCCGGCAAGATTGGTCGAGGCGGAACCTTGGCGGCGGTCTTGCCGGCCGTCTTTCTCTTCTTCGTCGACCCGCTGCTGGAAGAGCCTCGGGCCGTCTTCATTGCAATTGTGGGTCGCTCATAGTTAAGCGTGGCGCAGGAAGGAGCTTTCTTGGCCGAATCAGTGATTGCATAGGGCAGCTCCTTGGTCACCATTTGGTGAATGAGCGTGGCTATCCTCTGAGTGTTGTCTGCGTACAATTCGGCATCCGAGTCGACTGATTTTAATGGCCAAAGATTTTCCACGGCTCCCATCCTCTGTCTGATCATCCGACGAAGATGGAATTTGTCCATAACCAGCCGACTCCTTGCATTCCACAACAGTCGGGTGGCAGCCTGTTCATTCGCCCTAATTAATCGCGATAGCATCATGTCATAATCCAAATCCCATCGAGAAAGACATTTGCGTTGCGCGGCAGCCTCCGCAAAGTCAGTCATTTGGTCGTGCAGGCAGCTGGAGAGGCTGAGCGGCGAGACAAAGGCAGTTTCAATAATACGATGCGGCACCATTGCCAACTCTAAGCCCTTCCGATGTGCATAAAAGTCGAACCGTATTCCCGCCTCAACGTCCTCCTTGACGGACCCGCAAAGAATCCTTTGCATCCGGAGCACCACCGGCTTGTAGCATGCCACGTTGGCGAGCATATCCAGTATCGCTCCATGATCCACAGAGTAGCCATTAGCATTGGTCTCACTATCATGTTAAGGATGTTTCCCACGGGGTGGTACGAGTAATAGTAGCCCAGGATAACGCTTTCCTCGTCTCTGATTCGTCGGTTCAATTCGTTCAAATCGCCACTCGGGACTATCCTCCTCCGTATAGTTAGACTACCTGCGTCCCTATACCATCAACACCGCCAATGTTGGCAATACCGTTCAATCCTATGGAGACTACGAATGAACACGACACCGTTGTCAGAAGTGTCGCCGAGGAGGAGACCAATGATAGGGACGTGGAGATCCACCACCGACTGCACCTCGCCCATACTAAGCGCGCTCTGCTCTACCAACACATTCTCCACTTGTCTTTCCTCTCTACTACGATGTGATGAGGCAGGGTGGACGGTACTACCTCTGATGGATGACCGCAAGTGATTCCGTCATTTCGGCAGTGTCCGCGTCGGCTGTTGCAGTAGGGTGGTGGTTAGTGGCTTCATTCCCTGAGCTCTCCATATCGGGGAAATGGGGGTTGCAAGGTCTCTCAAAGGGAAACGAGTGAATGGTCGCTATTCCACTTGTCAACTCGGCCGGGGTCGCACTGCACCTCCAAATGGTTCGAGAGCACAAGAATGCGTATTTTATTGTGGTTGTGCTTATTATTATAGTCCCACAGAGGTGTCCTCAAAACGACCCGTATCAGTGCTGAGGGAAGTTGTTCCCGTTGTCAGAAAGGTATACTGTTGCTTGATATTCATAGCGCTAGAAAGCCATAGATCCTCGCTTCGACCGCGCCTTTGGCCATTTCAACGAAGATCTCTTCAGCAAGACGTACGGTTTTATTGGTGATATCCAGAAGGATGAGAAGCAAAAGCTGCACGAGTCGCTCAGAAATGAAAAAAACCCGCACCGCAAATTTGCCATCAAACAGACTATCGAGCGCATGAACTCGATGCACAAGACCAAAGAGAGAAAGGAACAACGACAAAAGTTGGTTAGGGAACATCGAAAATTAGACGCAAAATTGGTGGAACAGGGAAAGACTCCGTATTACCTGAAACGAGGTGACATGAAGCATCTTGAGATTGCGGAAGAATTTGAGCGAGTCAAGCGGAGACTGGGGGAGGATGCAAATATTGAAAAGTTTATCGAAAAGAAGAGAAAGAGGAAGGCATCAAAGCAGAAAAAATTCATGCCGAACCGTCCCGAAGGCGGCCAATAAAGCATCTTTTGTATCATATTATGAGAAAATGGGATGTCATCTCCGAGACAACCAATGGTGCTGTTTGGTGTATAGGATCATGCCAAGAAGCCTGGTAGGTTTGAAACCCCGTTGCTTGCCTCAGTTCACGTCAAAGAGTCTCGGAGCTGACTAGCAGTGTGATTTAGAGGGTTGATTAGCTGAGTATTTAAGGACAGTGAGATGTGTATCCATACTGTTCTAGGATTAGCAGTGAACAAGTTTTCGTTTCATCTCGTCTCGTCTTGTCTTGTCTTGTCTTGTCTTGTCTTGTCTTGTCTTGTCTTGTCTTGTCTTGTTTTGTCTCATCTCGTCTCGTCTCTTCCCACCTGGCAAGGTCCGTCGTATAATTCCTACTACGTGGTAATAGAACTAGCAGTTGTATCAAATCATGTAGAATACTGTCTTTGATATATATACTGCATTTAGTAGATAATCCTTCCCAGGTGATGATACCCCAGCAACTGGGAAATGACCTGGGAGCTTGAAAAGACGAAACTTTGTGACACCACGTATGCAACCATAAAGAGACTTGGTTTTAACAAGCCCACACCAGTCCAGGCATCTTCCATCCCGCTCTTCCTATCCCACAAAGATGTCGTAGTGGAGGCCGTCACTGGGTCTGGGAAGACGCTCGCCTTTCTGATTCCCATCGTGGAGATACTCGCCCGGCCCATTCCGCAGCACCAGGTGGGTGCTATTATCATCTCTCCAACCAGAGAACTAGCCTTGCAGACGCGCAACGTACTAAATGAGCTGTTGAAAGAGAGAACTGACCTGCGACAGGCGACGCTTATCGGCGGGACAGATGTTGCGCATGATCTCAAAAATCTTCAGCAAGGAGGATGCAACATTATTGTTGCCACTCCTGGAAGACTGCTGGACGTGTTGGAGAGGAACAGCTCCATGATTGATGTGAGGTCTCTGGAAGTCTTGGTCCTTGACGAGGCGGATCGTCTCCTTAACCTCGGCTTTGAAAAGACTATCAACTCCATCTTGGAACGCCTTCCAAAGCAACGTAGGACTGGACTGTTCTCTGCAACAATGTCCGATGCGCTCTCTCAACTCATCAGGACCGGACTGAGGAATCCTGTAAAAGTGACTGTCAAGGTAGAGAATTTAACGACAAAGGAGGAGCAAAAGACACCCGAGTCGCTAAAATCATCATATGTCATTTGTGAATATGAGCACCGACTTTTCTTTATCCTAGAGCATCTCCGTGCACATCCTGCCAAGAAAAGCATAGTATATTTTGGAACATGTGCGGCCGTAGAGTATTTCGGCAGGGTCCTTCCACTTCTCCCTGCAAAACTGCTGCAAGACGTTCCCAAGATATGTGCCCTCCATGGCAAAATGGATCACAAGAAACGGCAAAGGATTTATCAAGACTACATTACCTCAGAGCGCGCAGTCCTTATTTGTACAGATCTGGCGGCTCGTGGACTGGATTTCGCCGATGTAGAATTGGTATTGCAGTATGAAGCTCCTCAGGACCCCACGACCTTTGTCCATCGCTGCGGCCGCACGGCGAGGAGCGGGAGAGACGGGGAAGCGCTCCTACTATTAAGTGAAAGTGAAGATGCATACATTGAGTTTCTATCCAATCGAAAGGTCCCTCTTGTAGAAGCGGAAAAGACCCCGACTACTAATTCATTATTCGAGGCGCTACGAGAGCTGAACATTACAGATCGTGATTTGCTAGAAAGAGTAGGCCCCCATATTATTGGTCAATTGATATTCTAGAGCGTCAAGGCATTTGTTGCATTTGTGCGATTCTACCAGGAACATCAAACAAAGTTCATTTTTAGAGTAAAGGACCTCAACATTGCCAGTGTTGCCAAGTCATTTGGACTTTTGCGCCTGCCAAAAATGAAAGAGCTCAAAGGGATCAATGTGACAGACTTTGAGGAGAGCAAGATCAACACGGCCGACATCAAATTCAAAGACCCGCTGCGAAACCAGCAGCGTCAGATTTCATTTGAAGCCCTCAAATTGCGAAAGTCCACTGGTGAGCGGCCGGCAAAGAAAGAAAAGACGGGTGATTACTTTGAGAGGGCCGAGAAACGAGTCATTGAAGGTAATCGGACGGCGACCAATAAAATCAACATGGAAGAGCTGGATGAGGATTGGCGTGAATACAAGCGGCTGAAGAAACAGAACAAATTGCTAGAATAAAGCTTTTATCTGTGAAAGAATATATTAGTGAAAGAGTGTATTAGTGAATGAGTGTATTAGTGAAAGAGTATATCAGTGGAAAAGTGTATTAGTGGCATAGTAACTCGGCATCTCCACATCTGAACATCATTATAGCATATTTACAGAACTCTAGACTGACATGTGGCAATCTAAAAGATCCCATTTACAGCTTTACACTCTAAACTACTCGCACCTATCCAAAATGGAGCGGATTAAAAGCGCTTGGCTAACAATCTTACCATCAGGCGGACTAACGGTCTGATACCAAAAATAGCCTGTGGCACTCCGTGATAGGTCAGGCCGAGAATAGTAACGGATCATGTAAACACGAATTATGGCCGATAACCCCTGTCCCTGTAGCTGATCATACCTAAAATAACAACAAAACCGGAGAGGAGGGGCGACCCGGAGCCGCCCATCTATAAAAGAGGCCTTTGGTCGAGGTGGAATAAAGACACAAGATGATCTTCAAAAATCTCCTGTCCGTTGCTGCTTTTCTCGGCCTCAGCGCCGCTTCAGTCTCCACTGTGACGGTGACCATACCGACTCCCACGACCTATACCACCACGTTCTGTTCTCCAACCTCGAGCCAATGCCGCTGGAGCTCAGAGTGCGAGACCAGCCGTTGCCGTGATACCAGCCGTTGTCATCAAAGCAGCCACTGCCACACCAAGAAGGAGTGCTGTGAGACCAAGACAATCTGCACCACGATCGACAAGACCCCGTGCTGGTTGTATGTGTGCCCATGCCCCACAAACACCACCGTCTTTGTCACCTCGACTGCCTATGTCGCCCCCGCCTCTGCTCAGGTAGCACCTACCTCTGCTGTTGCCCCCGCTGCTGCTGCTGCCCCCGTCTGTGTGCCATGCACCAGCTACGTTACCCAGACTGTCAACCCGCCTGCTGTCTGCACCACCATGATCTTCTGTGATGTTGCTGACCAGACTGACAACTGCATTGCCCACAACAACCGTCTTATTGAAAGCATTGCCAGCCGTGCCCTCCGTTCCGGTGGAAATGTCTTTATCAATGGACAACGTGTTGTCTTTGAAGTCTCCGCATCCGCCTCCACCTCTGTCTCTGCCTCCACCTCTGTGATCAGTGGAAGCACTGTAGCCACCATCACTGGCTTGGATGCCAACGCTGCCCCAGGAAGTCTCATGAATGTGCTTGCTGGTTCCGCCGCTGCCCTTGTTGGTATGCTCTTCTTGCTTTAAGCGAGTCGACTGATCTCTGGATACCCTAACTTAACCCTCTCTCAATGTTCGAGCCCTTAGAAATAAAGTTTAAATCTCTCTCGAAATTTATTGTCATGCGTGTTCTGATTGGCTCCCATAATCCCCATTGTAGCGTCTATTTTTAGCATGATATTGTATCAGGGGAAAGGAGACTCGGGGAAGGAGATAATATATAAGCGTGGACACGCATGTGACACCACACCTCTGACATGTTGTTAAAAAGTCTTTTCCTGGTTGCCCTTGTAGCGGCTCAAACGACCACTAACACCACCACCACCACCACAACTGACACTACCACCACCGATACTACAACCCCCACTACCACCCCCACAACAGTGACTACCACAGTGGACACTCCGACGACTTTGACAACTACCGTATGTCCCTCCTCGACTAGTTACTGTCCCAGCAAATGCACTGAGCATCACCACCATCACTACCATACCAAGACTATCTGTACCACGATCAACAACACGCCATGCTGGCTCTACGTCTGGCCGTGCCCCACCGCCACCACCAGCTTTATCACCTCTACCGCCTATGTCGCACCTACCTCTGCTGTTGCCCCCGCCTGTGTGCCATGCACCAGCTACGTTACCCAGACTGTCAATCCTCCAGCCGTCTGCACCACAATGATCTTTTGCGACATTGTAGACCAGTCTGAGAATTGTGTTGCCCAAAACAACCGTTTGATTGAGGAAATCGCCTCAGAGGCCCTCCGCTCAGGCGGTAACGTCTATGTTAATGGACAGATGGTCGTCTTTGCCAGCGGTAGCAGTAGCAGTACTGCCAGTACCGGAAGTGTCTCTGGACAGGATGCCAACGATGCTGCGGCGACGAATCAAGGCGTCCCGATTGCAATTGCTGCCATTATGGGCTGTCTCCTCTTCTTCTAGATGCCTGGACGAAGAATTGCATTGCGAATTCCCTCTCTCTACGATTGAAACATAGAAATGTTAGAATCTGAATAAAAATATCTCTCTTCTAGTTTTAGGAAGCTTGGTGTAATTGTGTGCTACATCAAGTATTGGGTATCCGTGAGATAGTATTGTAAGGTAGTTGTCCAAATATGGAAAGGAGACCCAGAGTCGAGGGAGGGAAAGGTTGCCTCCCCAACGCCTGGACACTATGCCATTACATTCATACCAGCCGATACTAAACAGCTCTCTCTTGCCCATTTATATTGACACTGTGGTAGTACTCCCGTCACGCAACAGTATAAGGACGGACCAAGGAGCCTAATAAAGGACCTTATTACTAACTTCAATCTTCAAATTGATTATTTACAGAATACTAGGGCCAATCATATTCTTATGCGCAGGAGGAGTACACGGGGTCCAATACAATCGGCGTTTCTTGAGGCATCAGGGATGAAGTACCCAATACTGATCTTTAAGGCGGAGAGGCCAGTGTTCAGCCATATTAAAGATGCTGCTCAAAACGGCTGCTCTTGGTTTGCTTGGCCTAGTTGCCGCGTCAGTCCCTCCGCCGCCCAGCACGACAGTAATCAGCACGAGTGAAGCGAGTGATAACGGGTTCTTCTTTGATACAACGCTCCCCACCACTGCGACTACCACTGATACTACTACGCTAGGCGCTACTACTACAACTAGAATGACCACCACTCCAATTAGGGTTACCACCGAAACCACTACAAGAACTACTACTCCCACTAGAACTACGACTCCGACCACAGAAACTACCACTCCGACCACAGAAACCACCACTCCAACTACAGAAACTACTACTCCGACTACAGAAACTACTACTCCGACTACAGAAACTACTACCCCAACTACCGAAACTACCACTCCGACCACAGAAACTACTACTCCAACCACAGAAACTACTACTCCGACTACTGAAACTACCACTCCGACTACTGAAACTACCACACCGACTACTGAAACTACTACTCCAACCACAGAGACTACCACTCCAACTACCGAAACTACTACTCCAACCACAGAAACTACCACACCGACTACAGAAACTACCACTCCAACCACAGAAACTACTACTCCGACTACTGAAACTACCACTCCAACTACCGAAACTACTACTCCAACCACAGAGACTACTACTCCGACTACAGAGACTACTACTCCAACTACCGAAACTACTGCCCCAACAACAACGCCGACTACTACTCCCACGCCGACCACCACGACAGTGACGTCTAGAACGACTTTCACTACCACCATCTGCCCTACAACTAGGCATACAAGACATCCTCACTGCCCGACGGATTGCTGTGAACATCATCGTCGTGACCATCACTATTGGTGTGAAACACAGACGATCTGTACTACTGTCAATGAGACCCCTTGTTGGATTTACATTTGGCCCTGTCACACTGCCACTTCTTGTCACATCACCGCAACAGCCTATGTTTCTCCTATTCCATGCGTGGCTCCTAGATTTGATGCTCCTTGTACTGAGGTCGTTATGGCTTATCCTGGATATGAAGTCGCACCAGGATCTGAAGTTGCATCGGGATCCGGTGTTGTACCTGGATCAGATGTCGCACCTGGACCTGGTGTTGCGCCCGAAGCTGGCTTTGCACCTGGAGCTGGTATCGAACCGGGATCTGCTATCACACCAGGATCTGGTGTTGCACCTGGGGCTATTATCGCACCAGAATCTCAAACTACCCCGGGAATTAGCGTCGCACCTGCTAACGGTTTAGCACCTGTCGATAAGGAGGGCATTTGCACTCCATGCACAAGTTATGTAACCCAAACCACCAGCCAGGCCGCTGTTTGCACCACCATAATCTTCTGTGAGATTGCCGATCAATCTGATGACTGCGTTGCCCAGAATGACCGCATGATTGAGAGCATTGCCAGCCAGGCTCTCCGCGCGGGCGGTAATGTCTACGTCAATGGACAGCTGGTTGTCTTTGAAAATAGCACTTCAAAGATCCTTGAAGGTGGTACTTCAAAGATTCCTGAAAGTGACACTTCAAATATCCTTGAAGGTAGCACCTCAAAGATTTCTGAAAGTAGCACCTCAAAGACTTCTGAAAGTAGCACCTCAAAGACCCTTGAAAGCGATAGTGTCCGTGATATTAATGCCGCCACTTCGAGGCCGTGTGGGTTTTCGGCGATCGCCGGTGCCTTGATTATGGCTTTGTTCCTATTCGCTTAGACCATGCCGTTCAGAGAAGAATACTAATAGATGGGTAACGATTGCAACATGGGATTCTTCTTCCTTATGAATAAAAATCAGAATAGCCCCTTGTTAACTTGTACCCATTTCAGTCAAATAATTGTAGAAGGGCCACTGATCGTCCTTTAGGCAAAGTCTTTTCACTCTGTAACCAATAATTGGCAGGAAAGCTCCAGATCAGTTGCTATATAGTTTTTAACAGTACTCTCGGCAATTATAGTGTGGCGTAGAGGATTGATTAGCTGGGTATATGACGTAGAGGGTTGATTAGTTTGGAAAAGACCTAGTTTCTGGGTATTTGAGGGCAGCGAGACGTGTTTGTGCGCTAGAGTGGATCGCTTTGCTGGGTATTTGGGGACAGTAAGATATGTATGCATACTATTTATCCCCACTACGCGACATGTGCATCCATACTATTCTAGGATTAGCAGGGAACAACCCCCCTTCCCGTCCGTGGTTTTATCCCCACTACGCGGCAATAGCATGGATTCAAGTATTCGCTACACAAGGCCCTGTACAGTAGAACGCAATGAAACTTTAGATTATTTACAACTCACTCCATCATACTATGTGTGGCCAGGCCGGGGTCGCGGATACTGGAATGGGCAAAAAGGATTCGGGAATAGACAAAGACTTGCTTTCTTTTGTCACTGGTCTGGATGCTGATGCATCCGCTGACAGGAGAAACTTGAATAAGAGCACAGCGTTGGCGGAACATGCACAGGAAGGCGAACAGGTTAGCATAGCTGAACTGACGGCAGTGCTTGACGATGAAACCGGTTTCGCAGACCTTAAGAAGCGTATCGGTGATATCGTAGAGGCCGAGAATGCTGTCGGGAAAAGAGGCGTGGCAAACGTCGAAATAGTGGCGGCACCCCTTGCCTCGCATGAGCAGAAAAGGCTAGAGAGAAAGGCAGCTTATGAGCTGTCCTCGAAGGAAGTGAACAAATGGATCCCAGTGATTAGGGCCAACAGGAACGCCAAAGTCTTGTCCTTCCCGGCCAAACAGCCAAGGCCAACGCCTAGCACTGGAGATATACTCGCCACAGCATTTGAGCCAAAAACTGATTTGGAGAAAACAATGAATGAGATGCTAAAGAAGAGTGGAATGGACACTGAGGAAGGCATCACAACCGCCGAACAGTTGGAGATGAGCAAGCTAACACCAGAAGAGGTGGAACGGCGCTACCAGGAACTGGCAAAACGTCGCGCACTGTTATTTTTCAATGAACAAAAGAACAAACGCCAGTCCAAGATTAAGAGTAAAACCTTTCGCAAGGTAGTGAAACGTGAGAAGGAGAGGAGAATGGTAAAGGACGTGGATGCCTCGGGAGAGCGTCTCACGGAAGAAGAAATCCGGGAGGAGCGCATGAAGGCCGAGCTTGGGAGGATCAAAGAACGCATGACGCTTAAGACTAGAAAGGCTACCAAGTGGGCCCATGACCTGATGCAGAAGCGTCGTCTCGAATCTGGGAGCCGCGAGGAAGTGATGCAACAAGTGCGCGACAAGGATCGTCTCCGTCAAGAAATTTTCGGAAAAGCTTCTCAGTATGCGGAAGAATTTTCAGGCTCTGAGCTGGACAGCGACAACGCAGAGGGAGACCACTTTCATGATGAGGAAGACTCCTCTGATGAAGAGGGGACCACTGAGGATTTCAAGTCCCTTTCAAAGAGCAAGAAGAAGAGGCACTGTGAAGACGACTACGTTGAGACGAGTGAGGAAAGTGGAATAGACTCTTTTTCTGGGCACGAAATGTCGGGTGAAATGGACGAAATTTTTGAGGACAAGCCAGAGGCTGCTGCTCCCATCGGTCGTCGTGTATTCGCACCCACCAACCCCATCAATAAGGAGATCGAGTCTCTTCCTAATGTCAGCACCAAAAAGAGCAAAAATCCCGAGACCGTATCCAGCATTTTCGGAGACGATGAAGTGATCCTCCCGGTTGCTGATAAGGCGAAACCAAAAAGTTCAAGTGGACGAACTCGGAGATTAAAAGGCAAGATGCAAATTCCAAACCTCTTTGCCCCAGAGGACGAGCAGTCGATTACTCTTGATGAGAAAACTAAAGGTCAATTAGAGGTTATCAAGCAGGCATTTGACGGTGACAATGTTTTTGCTGAATTCCAGCAGAGGAAGCAAGAAGAGATTGACGAAGACAAGCCCAAAGATGTTGACCTCACACTGCCGGGATGGGGAACATGGGGAGGGCTGGATATTGAGGCGCCCAAAGGCAAGATTATCCTCAAGGCTCAGGAAGGACTTGATCCAAGGAAAAGAAAGGATGCCAATCTCAGTCATGTAATCATTCACGAGAAGCGGTCTAAAAAGATGGCGAAATTGATGATTGACAGGCCACCATTCCCTTTCAAGTCGCATGAAGAATATGAGCGCAGTCTACAGAAGCCCGTCGGCAAAGAGTGGAATTGTGCTACCAATTTCACCAAGAATATCCAGTCTCGTGTCCGCGTCAAGGTGGGATCCATCATCGACCCTATTAAATTTGTCAAAAAAGATTATTCCAAGTAATAAAGCCTAGAATTCTATGTATGCAGTAGCCACACCGTAAGAAAGCAATAAGCTGTTGTATGTATTTAAGTGGCTAGCTTAGATGAAACCAATCTTTCCGGCAGTCTCCAAAGCGTCAACCTCGGGGGCCAAACGAACATAGGCCTTCTTCTGACCATCGGGGCTACACAATTAGCAAATATACTCAATCCTACCGAATAAGGGTGTTGACGCTGGAAACCTCGACACCATAGAGACCCTTCACGGCAGCCTTGATCTGTGCCTTGTTAGCGCGCACATCACAGACAAACACCAATGTGTTGTGATCCTCAATCTGACGCATAGCCGATTCCGTGTTCAAGGGGAACTTGACAACGGCAAACTGGTCCATCTTGCCGGCCTTGGGGAGCGCCTTCTGCACATACTTGGGAGTACGCGGGAGAGCGAGGGTCTTGGGGAGACGGAAGGTGGCAGTGGTGCGGACCTTGCGAGCAACCTTGGTGGTGCCCTTGAGGGTGGCCTTACGGGCGGATTGGGCCTGAGCGAGGGCGGCGTCTAGAAGTTAGGATGGATGGACGAAGGGGATGTGGGTACTCTTGGAGGCCATAGTAGCGAGACCAGGGTATGAGGAGTCAGGTACTGTATTGATTCTCTCAGCAGTGGTATAATATGCACGCTGATGCAGCTGACTATGTATCTGGAAGCCCTGTTAGTATATTTAATAATCGGAGCAGTGAAGTAGCACATGTGCAGCCTACTTGTGTTCACAGGATTTCTCAAATTGAACCCGGCTGTATAATCTTATAGATCGGGCCACAAGTTTTGCTCATACTCTCAACCCTTGTGTAAAACACTTTTAAACTAAAGCTCTACTATTGCTTCTATGCTTGGACCGATATAATGATAGCTCAAATTCACATTCTTGCCTCGATACCCCGGTCATTGAGAATGTCCAAGAGCAAGCCGACCGCCGTTCAGAAGGGAAGTGCTCCCAAAAAGATGCCGGTTACAAAACAACCTGCCAAAACGGCAGTGATACAAAAGGGCAAACGGCCAGTTACGTCAAAGAACAAGGGTCGCGATAGCAAGCGGTCAAAGAAACAGAGTAGCTCTGAGGAAGACTCGGAAATCGACGTTGAGGAGGAAATGGTATCTTCTGAAGCTGAAATCATGGAAGATGACTTTGAATCAGACGTGACGATTGAAGATGGTGAGAGTGGGGATGAAAAGATGCAAATGTTCGGGTCTGATGACGACGACGCCGAAATGATGGACGATAACTTTGACGTCGAGGCAGACGACAGCGAGGAGGATTCTGACAAAGAACTCGCCTCGGAGGATGCCGATGAAGAAGACAAAGTCATGGTCGAGGATACTTCGAATCTTATCATTGGGGTGGACAGCGAGGGAGTCACTGATGTCGGTGCTGCACAGCAACGAATCCAAAAGATTGTGGCCATCTTGGGCAACTTTAAGGCCTACTCCGGCCAGGGACCTAGTCGCAGTGAGCTGTTACGTCAACTTGTAGCGGACCTTGCTGCCTACTACAGCTACAGTGAGTACATGATTGAAAAGATTATTCAGATATTCCCAGTGACTGAGGCGATAGAGTTTATTGAAGCAAACGAGACACCTCGTCCCGTTACTATCCGCGTGAACACGCTAAAAACGCGTCGTCGTGATCTTGCACAGGCTCTGATTAGTCGTGGGGTTAATCTGGACCCACTGGACAAGTGGTCTCCGGTCGGGCTGCAGATCTTTGACTCCCCAGTCCCTATTGGTGCAACTCCTGAATACCTCGCTGGCCATTATATGCTGCAAAGTGCGGCGTCTTTTCTGCCAGTCATGACTCTCAATCCTGGCGACAATGAGCGTGTCTTGGACATGTCGGCTGCCCCCGGTGGCAAATCAACCTATATTGCTGCCCTCATGCGTAACACTGGCATCCTCTATGCAAACGATCCAAGCCGTGATCGTTGCAAGTCCCTAGCGGCCAACATTCACCGTCTCGGTGTCCGCAACTCGGTAGTGTGTGCCCATGACGGACGGGAGTTCCCTGGTGTTATTGGTGGTTTTGACCGCGTCTTGCTGGACGCGCCTTGCTCTGGTACCGGTGTCATCTCCAAAGATCCGACTGTGAAAATGTCAAAAACTGAAGAAGATTTCCGCCGATTGACTCACCTACAGAAAGAGCTCATTCTTGCTGCCATCGATTCTTGCGATGCCAACTCCAAAACTGGTGGAATCATTGTCTATTCAACTTGTTCCGTCACTGTGGAAGAGAATGAAGAGGTGGTGCAATATGCCCTCCTGAAGCGTCCCAATGTACGTTTAGTTGAAGCTGGACTGGAATTTGGACGAGAGGGATTCCCTGCATTCCGTGGAAAATCGTTCCATCCCTCTATGAAATTGGCACGTCGTTTCTACCCACATGTTCATAACATGGATGGCTTCTTTGTTGCCAAACTGAAAAAGGTTAGCAATAAGTATCCTGGCAGTGCTGCAAAAGAGGAAGGTATTAAGTCGGATGTTAACAATGTAAGTGTTGCCAAGCCGAGTGCCACTAAAGCAAACGTTGCCAACAAAAATGTTACCAAGCCGAACGCTGCCAACAAACAAAGTGTTACGAAGCCGAATACCACCAAGGTAAATGTTACGAAACCCAATGCTACCAAAGTAAATGCCAACAAACGGACGAACAAGAAGACAAGATCAAAGTAGATCCCTTTAATAGAATGCTTTAGCTTTTCAAAACATTTTTACGGCATTATCGGATCCCTAATCTAGCACAAACCGAATCGCAGCGTTAATGCCCGGGCTTTTAAACATTTCTTCCACACATTATAAAACACCCTCACATAAAATCATGGGTTAAACAGAATTTTTTTAATCCACTACATAACAAATATATACTGTAGAAATGAAATTATAACAAACTAACGGCAATACAAAAGATCAAAAGTAGCGTCCACGCTCAGATGAGACGGATCGTTTGTGATGACTTGGCATGGATGTAAACTCTGAACATTGTTGTATCCAATGTCCTGGCTGATGACATAGGTTACAGATATAGTTCTTCGGCGGAATGCTTCCCTTAATGTACACATCCACCTTGCCCGATTTTGGCTGGAATTTAGCACACTGCTCAATCCAATGCCCAGGCACGCCACATAATCGACAGATATAGTTGCCCGGTGGCTGTTGGGTGCGAGATCCGACACTGCTCATGGACGTGGCGCGAGTGTGGCCAAAACGACCTCCACCCCCAGCTCCATTGCCTCGCGGCTCATATAGGTGACAATCCTTTAGCCAGTGCCCAGGAATGCTGCATAGCTTGCATATGTAGTCTCTGGGTGGTGCATTGCTGTTAAAGCCGTTCAAAAAAGCACCCGAACCGCCAAAACTGTACTCAAAGTTGCCCTGATCAGATCGTGGGGGCGTTGATGAGGAGCGAACAAGGCCGCCCGCCACTTGCGCCATCTTGGAATCATGCTTAACACGATCTCGAAGCCAGTCATCGTCGAGGAAGCTTTTTGTGGACAATGGCACTGGTGAGCTGATAATGGGCGGATCCAAGTTGGCTCTTCTGGAGGGAGAAGATAGGCTGGCCAGAGACACCGACGGGCTCAATGCAAAATCTACCATCAGTACCCATATTTGTCTCTTACTAGGTGTGGAGAGTGTGTGAGATGGGAACGAAACTCTGGAGGAGGTACTACTCTGTGGCGAGTCCAAGTCAGGAACAGTTGTCCTATCTAAAAAGGAAAGTGAATTAGCACCTTGACCAATCAAATGAATCTTACCTTTGCGACTTTGAGGCGCATAATCTTCCGCGTCCAAATGAATGCTGGTGACGATTTGGTCAAAAGCTCGCTTAATTTGACGCTCTCCAATAGCACCCAATCCAGAATCCGCAGGAGACACCCAGAATGGGTCCTCCTCTCCAGGTAGCCCGGAATCATCGTGAGACTGTCGCTTTCCAGATGGAGCAGTCTTATCTAGATAATCGCTGTTGTTCATGGGCGCTGAAAATCTTGAAACTCAAATAAAACTTGTTGATGGGGGGACAAAAAGCAAACAACGAGTCAAAGCTCGGGCTGTACAATAGGTGTGACTGGTTGCAGAAGATAACCAGAGGGGAGGTAAACTTTAAATGTTCGAACGGTGCGGAATATACTCGTACGAAAAGATGCGCAGAGCCTAACCCAACACTCCAACCTGTCAAGATACCCTTGTCCCTAATCCCCCATCTTACCAGTCCCAAAATGGCAAATATCCGCATGATTTTTATTCCATGCTATTCATTGAATATTCAAAGTGGTTTATGGGGCCTATCACATAAAAATGAGCTATAATCGAACGGATAGTCTTTATGTACTCCTATTCACTCACTAGGCGGGCCACATGTGATGGCAAAATAGAAGATAAGAATACGAAAATGATTTACCGAGTATATACATATGAGTCATAGGGTTCGTGGAGTAGAGATTCTCATTTAGACGAGAATGTGGACATAATGGGAGTAAGAGCGTGTTAAATTCCGAGTAGAATATTACCGCAAGACAACGTCTGCTGTCTATGGATGACTACTCTCAACAAAATGCCAGATTGGGTTTATGGGGACAGATATCTTGATTGGAGTCACCAATGAACGGCGGATGCTGTTTTACAGAGGATATTTGCGGTCCAGGAATTCCAATAGAGGGTCTGGTATTGTAAATAGATATATTGCAAAGTTATGACCATAAACTGGACGTCCAGGCTCCTTGCGCTCGCGCCTGCCTTATCTTTCGACTCATCTCTATCAACTTGACTTCTCCAATCCACCACCTACACTACAAGCCTTACAAATCGGCCTCTGTGGGCATTAAGGAATAATTTATACAGGCTGGATTGCTATGCATAAGGTGCCACTCCTGCCGAAGATGCTGCCCTTAAAGAAATCTCGCTCTCATTTGCAGCCATAAAATTGTCCCAGATGCTCACCATCTAAAGTCAATTTGCAGTTGTAGTAGAGTACCTCGGTTTGAGCATCGAGGAGATTCCGCAGTAGATGGTTTATTCCCTGCTCAATCTCTAGCATCCTCTGACTATCGATCCTATCCAGCTCAGAGTTCAACCTTTGACAGATGGTATCGTAAATTTTGGATGTCTCTTTGAGCTCCTCCCTCATCTTCAGGAACGATTCAGAAAGGCGATAGTTTTTGTCAAAGTTTCTCTTTTGGTCGTTTTGGGACTTGATCAAGGTGGCCTGAGTGTCTATTATTCTGATTTCCAAATGGTACACTGCTGCTTTCCACATTCTCTTTACATTAAAAGCTTGCTCAATTTCATGCATGAGACGAATATTGTCGTCGACAATTACTGTAAAGCTTTTTGAATCTTTCAGCTGGTCCTATTGATTACAAGACACTCGCGAATATAATACAGTTCCGAGGGCTAGCAGGTCCGAGATAGTATCGACAGAATCGATCAAGTGTATGAGCTTCGAGTGGCTTCCGCAATCGGTAGCAGCATCCAGGTATCCAGTAAGAGCTTTTCCAGTCTCCGTTATCATTTCTGCCAGATCTAAAATTAACGTCAGTCATGGTAGTAGCAGTACTCTTTTGGGCAGAGAAAAACTCTATCAGGGAGAGTTTCAAAATCTCTAAACGGGCAGTAATCTTGATGAGATAGTCCAACCGGTCTTCAAGCTACAGAGTGAGCTGGTAGATTGATAATAATATACGGGATCCGAATATCGCGGGGTCTCCCGCAATCCATGAGGGGGCGGTCTAAGCTCGTCAAAACGTTCCCGAAGCTTAAATTCGTGAACCATCTGGGGAAATTTTTCGCACTCAATAAAAAGCCAAACTGAAGGGTCTGTGAAGAACGGTCTATATGCAAGGATATTGTCTAGGTAGCGTTGTAGCAAGACTTGCCGCGACTCTACCAGCTCTTTTGATGGATGCACTAATGTAAATTAACCCCCATAGCATTTACAATGGATGGTGGGTGCTGGGAGGGGCGGGAGAATGCAGCCTGGATTATTTGCACGTAGACAGTCTTGTAGGAGAAGGAATTCCCGAAATCTCCGCCTTACGACAATCAAAGTCTCCCGGGCATTTTCCATCCCATTAACATCCTGACCATCGTTAGCTGACCAGAAACACAATCGGTACGTAGAGAACCTTGGAAGTAATCTTGTATGTGGCATGACTGCGCAAGGCAGAGCTCTCAATATCCGGGTCAGAAACGAGGATGCTCTCCACTCGCGGCATATGATTCTGTTAAAATCCAATTGGCCAATCGTTGGGCCGACGTTACCGTGCCAAACTCTCCATGAAAGACGCTGACTGTCTTTCCGTCGAGCTGGACAACAAAGATGAGGTCTGCTCCATGGAGAGTATAGATATATTTCCTCACCAGGTTGGTGGACACCACTTGATTGTGAAACACCCAAGTCGCCCCGACCTAATTGTTAAACCCTTCTTCCCAAAAGAAACACAATTTTATGAGGACGTACAACAGGATCCTGCTCTGCAGCAGGTAGTCTCCAAATTTCATGGCGAAATTTACTTGCCAATGTTAGGAAGTACAATCTTTCAAATAGTATAATAATTGTTTGATAGATTGTATTGTCTTGGAAGACCTGACCTATGGAATGGACGAACCATGCATTCTGGACATGAAAATTGGGAGGAGGCTCTACGATGATGATGCCACCCCAGAGAAGGCTGATAGAATGAAGCTCAAGTCGGAGAACTCGACCTCGGGAAGCGTCGGATTCAGGATAAGTGGGATGAGGGTACATTCGTCCTACGATTGCAGCTAATATGTAGAGTTTGGACCCCGAGGGTAGTGTAATCTTACGGCTAAAGCGAGACGTTCGTGGATTAGTAAAAGCAGACTTGCTACCAATGATGGAGGCCTTCTTCACACGGCTATCCCCTCGAGATGCAGTTTCCTTATTAACGAGATTCATACGTCGTTTGGAGGCTATTCGACGAGCAGTCAAGTGCTCAAACGGACACTTTTACTCGTCCTCTATTCTTTTCGTCTATGATCACAGCGATATTGCCCGATGGGACTGTCGAATAATAGACTTTGTACATTGCCACATCTTCCCAAAGGATCAGCCCACCGTTGATGAGAATTACTTGGAAGGACTGGATAATCTACTAGACCATATGCGTATGGTGTGTGAACGATTTGAACGAGATACTTTGACGTCACAAGAATAATAGAAAATCTGTTGTATTGATGTTAGCTGTGGGGGGGGGGTTGTAGCGAGGCTTTTTTTATCCCTAGGCTGTAGCATAGATATGTGTGGAAACATTTGGGCCTTATCGTAGAGTTTTGAGCAAGAGCGAGCATCTGGACTGTAATAAAGAGACGTGAGCGAGCATCTGGACTGTAATGTAGAGATATTTTCTCCTCATCGGGGCGGTAATGTAGAGATATTTTCTCCTCATC